>JAGVSQ010000894.1:0-33397 GCA_022683975.1 Rhyacophila evoluta
ATACACTACGTACATATATATATATATATAGTATGTATAATACTTACATGTCCCACTGATAGCAGTACAGAGTCAAGTGCCTGTTGATAGGATTGCCTGATTGTGATACTATAGCACTGATAGCTGAAAGTTAGTTGAGAGCGAATATGGCGTAGTAGTGTTTGTTGAACTTTGATACTCCATAGCACTGATTCTTAACCGGGTAGCCAACTAAAACGCAGACCAAAAAGTTTTTTCTATTTGTTTCAAACATCAGTGGATTAAAGGCAATATATCCATACCAGTAAGTTGACAACACGTAACGTAAATTTGTTGAATTATTCTTTTTCAAATTCAGGTTTCAAGAATCCGTATCGCCTGCCAGTATTCTTGCCTCCTCCTAGGTCATACCTGGATCCCGTAACTCCGCCGAATACATTATTTAGATAGTATAATATTTTGCCACTTTACAGGACGCTGACAACCGGTCGGCTTAAAGAATAGATAGGGCATGTACGGACTCTCTTGAGGCATCCGCAATATGTGGCCGAGCTATGTTGAGCGTCGCAGCTTCACTTTGTCAGTTCGAAGTGGCTGCATAGTCCGTTCACTTATCTTCTCATTTCGAACGTAGTCATACTATTGTATACCAGAATTCGAATTGTTTAGGCGGACCAAAAACATTATAAGAAAGTATAGGGAAATTGAAGGAAATGAAACAATGAAAATATTTTAATAAATTTCTCTTTTCTTCTGTCATAATAGCGAATAAAACCTTTATTTTGAAATTAATAATTAAATATTACCACAGTCTCTTAGCTCCCTGATTTTTTTCATGGATTTGAAGTGGTCTGTAATAGCTTAAGTGTTGAGAACCGTCGCGTTACAGTTAGTAAGGTTTAGTATCCCCTTCACATTGGTATATAACACCATACGATACGAATCTAATCACTGCTTCAGTTTGCAATAAAGATAAGATGGAAGCCAATGGAGACATAAAGTTTATTCTTTAAACACATGCATGTCTTTTTTGCAAACAGATAAATGTCGGGTTTCAATTGTTTAGTACAATATATTCTGATTTTGGATGTTAAAGCAGAATACCGTTATCAAAACTATTCGCCTATATGGACGATCATAAAAATACGGCGACCACGTGTTGAAAAATTTACGATTTTATGATACTGAACCACTATTTTAATTTTGTTTTGTAATATAAACTATTAACTTCCGAAACCCATAGTGCATTTTGTTGGTCAAATCGAGCATGTTAATATTAAGCAATACTAATTGAAGCATCCCATATCAATGAATGGTTTATTTGTTATTTCATTTTATGTCGGTGAATGGCCGGTCTTATAATTTATATCAAATACACGTAAGATTACCTAAAATTAATTAACGTTTTCATGAAAAAAATTATATATTCACACACAAATGATTATGCATGCAAACTTGAACGTGTGTAGATCCTTTAAGGCATTTATAATTAATTATAGTATTTGCAATATTGTTACATTTGCTATAGCTATCGACATGTCTAGATGAAATTTGAGTGTAACAGTGATCTCACATATGGAAGTTTACCAGTTTTAAATAATTCAAATAATCAAGCACCATCAGTCGAAAATATTAATTATGTAATGAATAATTGAAATAAAATAAAATTATTCGAATTTTGCTAAACTGGTTTCCAATATTCAATTACTGGCTTGTTAAATAACTAGCTGTGTAAATACAAATCTCTTAGTAATTGTTTTCTTAATGTGAAATAAATAAGGCTTTTTTGTATCACATATATATCAGTATTAACGCTATTGGTATGTTAATAGGTGTCTTAAATGCATTATTCCATTCATTTATCGCATTTATGATAATGATGATAATGGACCAACAAATAAAACCGGTCGACGTCCGTTTTCATAGTCGTACATTTGGCACATTTACATATACAGGTATTTCATTCTTTGAAATATGATTAGCATTTAAATGCTTTCGTGAATTGGCGAATCACCTGGATTTTTCCATCGTTATTTTACTACATCGTCGTTAAAAAATTGGTTTATTTTTATGTCCACGGTGTGTATTTGAAAACAAAACGTATTTTGAACGAATTATATGTATATATTATATACACAATGTGAAGATATCCATTCCAAAAGAGCATATAGATAGATATCCGCTAAGTGAAGACATTTTGACGGATAAAATTTTACGAGAATTGTTTGTCAGATAATTTCTCAACCCAATAGTCCTGCATTTTTAGATTTTTAATATCTCGATACATGGTGAATCGAACCCGCATTCCCCGGATTGCTAGGCGCGCACGCTACCAACTACGCTAACCGGGAGCACAGTTATACAGTTCATTCAATATTATATAATGTAATTTTATTCGTCTATAATATAGCAATCATATGGCTTAAAAAATAGCTCAGGTACATTCATTTATTAAGCCGCATGTGTTTAAATAAAAAAAAAAAACATATTCTGAACATTTGGTCGATTCGACAACCGATCCTATAACGACGATATGTTGATTTCGCATTTATAATATTATTCACGAGGAATCACATTAAACTAGCTAATATTGTTAAATTTTATATTAAAAAACGGAATTTAGTTAAATATTATTGCCTATCCGGGAAATGCGGGTTCGATTCCCCATGTGTTCGATTTAAAAAAAACACAAATGCAGGACTGGATGCCTACTAGGTTGAGTAAATTGTCCGACAAACAATTCTCGTGAAAAATAATCTCTTCTAATCTTCGCATTGCGGAGATCCATATGCTCCACTTTGTGAGCGAACATGATAAAAATAGAGTGTTACTTTCGTCTGTCGTTTTTTTTTTCATGTCTAGTATACGAAGTATTGCTCTGTCATGAGCGATATGAGTATTTATTAGAATCTCTTCTATTATTAATCAATAGGCTATTACTTTATTAGAAGATTAATTTCTACTACAATATTTAAGGTTTGTTGTAAATTTTGTTTCATTGAATATTTATTTCTTATCTAAGTAATACAAATAATGTTGTTTTCGACATTGTTTCCAAAATACATAATCCAGTGCTATCTGTTTTCAAGTTTCTGAAAAACTTTGAAACCTACATCTATTTAATTGCATCTTGAATCATTCTGGAATCGATGGGAATTTGATTAATATTTATGAAAAAATATCTTTTTTGGTAAAAGTAAGGTCAAAAGGTTTACCTAGTTTCCGGCTTTCCAAATCAAAACCGTTTTGGAAATGTTCTTTTGAATTATTCATATAAAAAGTATTTTAATAATTTATTATTTCTTTTCAAAAAAAAAACTTGGGAATAATTTCCTGTTTCCTTTCGTTTAGTTTTATCATCTTGTTTATTTGCGTTATGTTATATCAATTCTTATGCAAAATACTTAGAACAACAAAACACACAAATTTTATAAGAGTATTACCGAATGCTACCGTTTTGATAAAATACATTATTTTAGAGAGTTTATGCTACAAACGTAGTGTCAATTTAGCTCTTGTGTTATACCTTCTTCGAATTTACGTTAGTATTATTAAAAATAAGTGACTAATATGTTGTATTAATCTGTCCCCCTGGTAGCGCAGCGGTTAGCGTGTGCGCCTCGCATCTGGAGTGTGCGGGTTAAAATTTCTACATCTGCTGAATTTTTAAACTTCTGAAAATGCATGACTGTATGCTCACAGGGTTGAGAAATTTTCTGACAATCTGTTGTCGTACAAATTAATCTGGCAAAATGTGTCTTCAGATTGCGGAAATCCACATACTCCTCTGCTTGGAGTGGAACACGGCTTGGAGCGGACATGATAAAAAAAGCTGTATCATATGTCTAAATAGGGCAGTGCAAAAATCTGTTTGTTTAATTTGAGGTATTTTAGAGTTTTTTTTGTCATATACTAAGAATATTACAAATTATAAATTTAAGGCTTTCAGTGCGTGATGGACAAGACAAATCAACAAAAAAGTTTTAATTAAAGCTGGTACTTTTAGTTTTTCATGTAGGTATCAAGGACACACATACCGATATATTTAGATTAGACCAGTGGTTCACAACCATTTTGAGTTAAAAAGTCTATGCCTAACCTGTTTGCAATTTAGAATTTTGTTTTCGTCATACATGGGGCTTTCTCGGTTTTTTTTTTAGCTCCCGTAATGTATGTTCGCTCTGAATTTTATTCCGCCTGTGCCGCCCCTAGTTGGGTAAGCCTCATTCGAAAAATAACTTTTAGTTTGTGTCTCTCTCGAAGATCTCTGTGACCCCAGGAGGCTATATGACCCATATTGATAATCCCTGATTTAGACCACGCGTAAGTCAAATAATACGCTGCCAAATACATAATCCTTCTCATTTTTAAATACACAAAGAAAGGACATCGAAGAAGTAAAGTAAGGGTGGGCAAAGCCACGAATAGTATCCGTGCAGTATAGAACTATCATTTTTTCTGAACACTCCACCATAAAATCTTATTTCACCTCATTCGGTGTTCAATCAACCGATTCACTCTCTATTCTGAATATATCGTACTTATCAATGCTTAAAAATCACTAAACCTTGTTAATGGTTCAAAGAAGTATTGCATTGGGAAATTCATATCGATATAGTTTTGCTATTTCCAATTGAGCTGATCGTATATATGTTTGAACAATATTTTACGTGTATCCATAAATGAATTATCTGAACGGATTTTGCTAGAAGTGTATAATGGTTTATCGCCAATAATTACAATATCCCCTTATCTCTGCGCAGCGCCAGCATTGTTATTAATTTTATGGCCCCTCCAGTTGGTGATAAGTATTCGCGAAAAAATAACGATAAGAGTTTTTTCGTTAAAGCCAAAACTGAATCGCCACTCTGCCGACCCCGTCCGCTTAATCACCGGGACTCCACTGTCAAATGGCTTTCAATGCAATCAATCAAACCGGAATATTGGCAACCGCCCGTAAATTTATTGGTGATTGATGATATTGCACCTGAAAATTAACTTTTTGCCCGCTGGTAACTGTCTAAACAACGAGCTTTTGTAAAGCTTCAGACTGAAGACGAAACTGCGGAAGCTTCGTTCGAATGACTGCCGATTCAACTTAATTTAAAAACTTTTTATTTAGCAATCTATTTCTCACTGTCATTTATTATGAACATATTAATTAACTTTTAAAGTGAAACAAATTGATCTCCATTATGATAACTTATCGTCGCTTTAGGATTGTTTTGTCAAGGTACCGCCAAATTTTCAGAAGATAAAATAAATGTCGTTTAAATACATCAAGGTATCTAAGTTATTTATTTAAAGCAATATTATTGCTGTATTATAGTAGAAAATAAATACAGTATATAATATTGTATTGACTATCTAAATAATTGAAAATACGTTTTGTTTAATTACGCTCCATGGATATTCGACAAAAACAATCCTAAAGCGACGTTATCTTGACAGATTTTTTCACGATAAGTTGACAGGCAATTTATTGTTTAACTAATTGGCCACTGGAGTTGAAGAACTGTCAGTTGCAATCGAATAAAATTATAGACATTTTGACGCTTGTATCTGATATTGACATAAACTACAAAAGTAATTATACATAAGCAAATATCCATAAAGTTTTGTTATTTTTGCTTACTTAATAACAGAAATCGAGATTTTGAGAAAATATCAAAGGCCAATGAGTTAAAAAGAAAAGTTGGATTTTAGAATATATATTGGTAATTAATTTACGTTTTTATCCTGTTCCAGGTCCAGTCTTTACCGAATCTCCATAATTAATGTAAGTAGAATTCATCTGTTTAATTGTTTGTAATAATGTGAAGTACACACACATTAATCTTCAGCCCTATCAATTGTATATATGATATTTGAGTTGTACTTCATATCGAGACTCCCTCTCGAGGGAACTGTGATAAGGATGCAGTTTGTGTATCCAGAGGCGAATATTTTTTTGCTGAAGAAACTCGTGTTTGTTTTAGAAATAGAATACAAGTGTTTCAATATTTATGATTCAGTTTACAATTTATGATCGTAAACACACTGCGAATATGAGGACGAAAATTGAATAGGGTTCGATACTAGTACTTGGGGTTTTTTTCTATGCATAGTACATAATTGTCTCTCGGTATAGTATCTGGGAACAATAATTAGTATACAGGCACTGTAACTTATTTCTTATACTTAATCTAACACACACAAAAAAAAGTTATCGGATTAAAAATAAGCTGCTTCACGAGGATTGAAAAGAGATCAAATAGGCGGCTTGAAGTGATTTGGCTTTGGAGGAATTTAAAGCTTCAGGAGCGCTGAAATTAGTTAAAACACGTACTGCGTATGCCTTTTGCGATTTTCAATCCTGCTCGCATTTTGGAAGTTTCTTGAAAGATTGTTAAAAAAAAACCATTGACGTGACTATTAATACAATTTGAAGGAATGCTGTCATGATTTGGATGGATCTAAAGCGAGGTGACAGATACCCTTGTAGGTCCTCCATTATCTCTACAAATAAAATAGGATGTGTTTCAAGAAGAAGATTACTTAAAAAAAAGAAATTACGTAATGTTATGTTAGGTTTAAAACAATATGTCCTGTGATATTGAAAGGATGTTTTTATATCCATTGACAAAAATATTTTTGATGTGGGATCAATACCGAATAAGATATTAACTATTTGAAATATTTCACATCGAATTTTGTAAGACGAGCTGTGACATGTGAAAATATTCAGTCGTTATATAAATTCACCGAAAACACAGTTTTCTCTCGACTTGCAGACATCGCCAATAAAAATAATAAGGTTACTGAGGTGAAGCTTCGGATCACGTGTAATAAAATTGATAAGGCAGGCCCTGGCTGGTGAAGGGTAAACGATGTTGCTTTGCCGATAGTATTATTAAAAGGTTTATATTGAATTAACGCAATTATTTAAAGGTTTATAATGTTAAATAATTCAATTCATTGTACTCACCTTTTGCACCCATTCCACACGATATTTGATGCGTAACTCGTTTTTAAAATCCTGACGAAAATTGCTGCTGTTAACCCATTCATTAGTGAGTTCATTTTTTATGCATACACGATTTAAATACTAAAATATTTCACCGCTATCAATTAAACAAATATCCAAAAATCAATCAAATTTGATATGGCGATTTTTAAACAATGCCCTATTTCCGAATAAGAAAAAAAATAAACAGAAAAGTTATTCCAAATTAATATGAATGTGTATAAAATTACCACATGTGGCTGCTCTTATTTCGGAATTAAAGGACTACTTGAAATCAAATTTGAACGCCAGGGACTGATTTATGTGACATTTCATATATTTTTGTGAACAGAAATATAAATAATCTTTCGTCTATTTATAATTATCGAAAGAGCTAAAGGGAATTTTTCAATTCTAAAGTCCAATTCTTTTTATTCATTTCTTTTCGTGATGTTTACGTATTTTTGTATCCTAAAATTTATTGATATGATTTTAATGACTTCTATATATCATTGAAAGATCTATTTTGTATTTATATAAATAAAAATAATAACATTGTTTTACACACAGACATAAATGTACGTCCATACTATTCAAACGGTTAATAATCATTTTTGATAAAAAATATATATTATTTGGAAATATATTACCATTTTTAGTTACTGCGCGTAATACAAAATCTAGACGCATCGTTGGTAGCTAAAAGTGCAAATTTGTTTTAATTTGTTCTAAAAGTTCATTTTTGAAAATTTTACAATAGAGTGTAAAACTGATTAATTTTTGCGATTAATACGATATAAAAATACCTTTTAAACGGTGTATTTGTGGAGCTGCTTACAAATAACATAGTTTTGATAGATCTAAATGAATCTATTCGACCGTGGAAAAGAAAAAGGACGTAACCCATACAGAACAAATTTTACAGGAGGCGCAAAAACGTATATTTAACAATTTTTAGCCAAAGACAAATAATATAAAATAGACACAACCTTAAAGTGCATCATGACTATAAGTTGTGTTTTATTTACTCAGTCTGGTTTTAATTTACTAAGTCATTTTTAAAAAACCGATAAAGTGGCGGTATTGCATTTTCCTGGTCGCAAATTTCCCCTTTTTAAAAGACTTTTTTCAAACTAAAACGTTAAATTTCGATATTTGCAGCCCACATACTTTTAAAGAATCGCGTTTTATTATCAAAAAAGCTCTTTTGACGTTACGTTCTTTTTCCTTTCCATAGTCGAAATATAATGTTTTCCAGTGTAGCTCTCAGACGCCGATGGAGTTATATTTTCTCAGGACGTTTTTTCAACATATTTAATTGACTTTGAGTTGTTTGATTTATACGGAACACGCATATAGCGTGATGCGACAATATGGCATGAAGTCATTTTCAGCTAAAAGTGGAGTTAGCAACTTTGCACTGTAACCTGTCGATATATAATATTTTAAGCATTTAAAACGTTACAGGATTCACTATCCTCAATCCTCAACTGGTCTCAATAAATACAATATTTCAATGGAATTATAGATCAAATAAAACTCACACCACGGTTGCGAAGACAGATTTTGGTTGTTGAGGAATTAGGTACCGTAAGTCGAGGATCAGCCTATTTGATGGTTTGCTTATCCTTTATAAATATCCTCCTCGACGGATTAGGTATTTCGTCAGACACTAGCTTGGAAATCAGTTTATTTGATTTATTCTATGTCTAAAAAGCCTTCTGAGAAATAGGTGGATGTGTTATAAAAGGAAACAGATTATAAACAGAAACTAACGTAAGTAATGATGGTATCCATTCTTAAATTTAAAATATTATGGTTTGAAAATCCGATTAATTTGGAAAATTCATATCGGTTAATTACACACATCTACTTTCTACATTATGCTAATATTTTATTATATCATAACCGAGTTATTATTATAATATAATGGTATTCCGTCCTTTATTAAACGTAGTCAACTTTAATGTAAGTCTGTATACGATTATCGTCAACAGTTTTATACATTCAAATTCGATTTTACGTCGTATAATAATACGTTTCGTTATGTCGTTATATCCAAACGACTAACGGCCAGAGCTTTTATACAAAACTTTTAGCTTTTGCAAACTTTTGTTTCCGCTTGGTTCGGCAATTATTGCGGTCATGGTTTCGCCACATTCACAGGCCCTAATACAGATGCCATAGTTTAACAGTTATTACTGGTGACTTTTTATGGTAGAATTTTAGTTGATGGAATGTATCGAATATATACAATACATGTACACACAGTGCTGGACTTTATACCACTTAAAGCAAAAATTCTTGTTTCATTGGCTGAGCACTCCAACGTTTCCACGCAACGTTTTTGACAGCCAACAACCATGTAAGCATTTTATATATAATAGTTATCAATGTTAAGTACGCCAGGGAAAGGTATACCAACATAACAAAACAAAATTGTGACAATACACACTGTCATAATGGAATATATTTGTGTTTCGGCTGCTTGGTGCGAAAACTATGTACCTATGTTCTTTTTATGTATTTTTTATCGCTTTAGTATTATATTTTTAACATATATAAATTGATCAACAGTGAAAGATGAAGATATATTATAGATAAAAGGTTTTATTTTTGAAATAAATGTATCGTCGTTGAGCTTTTGAAACTTTCGATGTGTCAATTTTGTTAAACCGCATAGTTTGCTGAAATATCCAACCCTCCTTTTATAGCACCTAAATAAAAATGTAACTGAAAATAGAAACCTCCAATGTAACATGTCTTATTATTTATAAGGCGTAGTTTTTTCATTCGCCTGTAAAATTTCAATTTTGTCACATCGGTTTTAACAAAGCAACGACGATTTGTAACCAGAATTTTTTTTTTTTTTACAAACTTGCAAAGTTTACATTTCCCAAAGACATCATTTACTCACTGTACTGTATTTAAATTCAATTTGTGTTATAAACTCATGACCACTATTTTAACTTCATTTAGTAAACCATTTAGAATTTGTCCAACTGATATTGATAGTTAAAATGGTTAGTCCATAATCTTGCTTGTGTTTTCTGAACAGTGAGATTTTGGCGTTCTGGAAGACTGTCGGTTGCTATCCATGAAAACGTTGGTGTATTGAAAGGACGTTGACGTGTTCTGGTGGGAGGAAAACGTATCAAGCTATGTAGGCGTCATATAACTCCATATCAAAGAAAATATCTTTCTTTCCAAAATCTGTCGGTGTATTTTAAGATATATTTTATGAGCGATATGATTGCTATTGTTTCAATATACAGAATTTTCACATAGGTTTAATAATAGACTAACTTAAATATCGCGTATGTTATTTGCATTTGTGTTTATTTCACGTTCGTAAATTTGTGAAAAGCTGACGTAGGTGTGTGCCTCGCAATTCTCGTATCATTAAACAATATCGAGCCGCAAGCGATACCGCAATATATTTTCTAAAGTAAATGTAAGTTCTTCTTTTGGCCGTGTGTATTTTTTCAATTTTATTTGCGCAGTAACGACTTGAGTTTTACTGCCAGCCCAATAACATACGCCTGGGTTTGTCAAATAAACATATCAGTGTATGCCTATCCAGCTATTCCTATCGCGGTGTATATGGATAAGTTTTTAAATATTATATATTTAAAATATATAAATACTGCCATGTCCGTTTTTAAAATGGAGCATATGTATCCACACAGTGCGAAGATATCTCATCCAAAAGAAGAGTATATGGCTCCCACACAGATTATTTTAAAAGATTCATTTTAGATTAAAAGTGTTCTGTTACAAGGAAAGGCAACGCGTAATTCACGTGAGCTAAGTATTATTTGAATAATTTTGAAATATCATATAAAATTCATTGAGCTTTCGTATTGTTATTGTAAAATTGCAACGAATTTTGATCGGCCTAACAGTTTATAAGGAATGTTGAATTTTTTTCTTTTTTTGTGAGACAGTTCAAATCGTACCATTTTCAGCCTCCAATATCCATATATCATTCATATAGACGTATCACAAGGCGTAACGACGTTTATCGTATGTATCAGTTTCTCGGCTTAAAATGCTCATCACATTCTGTGGGAATGTTCAAGAATGTACATTTACTCAAGTCGTTCGAAAGTCTGTTAGACCCATCGGGCTATCCCACTTGGTTGCCGCAAAGGCAAATTTCATTGCTTTTAAAAAGTTTGCAGCATCATCTATACGGCGAGCGTGAAAACTCTTCACATAATCGCTTGACCAAAACAGTCTCTATTTCTCCATCTATTTATTTTTATCTCCAGGCACACTTGAGTGTGTGGCAACCAAAATGTTTACTCCCGCGACATTCCCGTCGAATAAAGTAGATCGCTTTTCGATATCAAAGTTCTGGGATACGCCCTATTAAGGCCAGGTGAAAGGACGGCACATTTAAGGCCGGGTCTAGACAAAAGCGAACGACGGGAGAATCCTAGCATTCGCTTATAGGCCTTCGTTCGCTTCTGTCTGGACCGGGCCTTAGTAAAGATCGAAATATTGGCAACCTTTGCGAGTAAATGGCAACGCAGTAAAAATCTATATACAGTGAACCGTATTAATTAAAAATAATTCTTCTATCGAATGATGATAATGATAGGACAGTTTGCTAGTTTGCAGCTAGTACTATAATGGGCGTAACTTAAGTAATATTCTTATGCAAATTAAGACCAGTCAAATATTTACGATCGCACCTTTAGAGCCGTACGTTATACGACACGCTGGTTATTAGGTAACAAAAATATTTGCACAGTATTAGAGCGAAACTGAAACAGAAAGGCGCAGGTGAATTTGTTAATTGGTCCCCGATATGTACACTTAGCGTTATTTGACTATCATTGTCGTCATGCCACACCAAGCAGTACGTTCAACGTTGTAATCTTCAAATTCAGCAGATAATCCAGTTCGGCTATTACGTGGGGTAATATTTGCTCTCCGATTTGTACATACATGTACTATCAATTATTTATTCAAACGTTTTCCTTTGATCGAGATATTGTATTGTAGGCATGGCGTGTAACAAGTTTTTCCACACTTAAACAAATTTTTAATATGAGGCGCCTGCTTCGAAACACGTTATTTACATTTTTTTTTTAAATCATGTCATGAAAAATATGAAATATTTTGATTCATTAAAATCGTTTCGTAAAGTGTTGTTTTTACTGTTCAAAAACGCACCCAGTTCCAAAATCCGTTATATGCATGATCATTATGGTTCCAAATAAAAAAATTGTCGTCATGTCCCAAAAACCATTTTATTTTATATAAGTTGTGAAACGAAAATCTATTACAGTTCCAGAATTCGTCATATTTAACGTTTCCTTTACAATGTAAGACTTTATAACAAATTCTTATTATCTATAACTCCACACGGTTGTAATCCTACAGTTTCTAATACTTATAACCCTATTGTACTTAACTTATTTGCATACATGTATATTAGGATCGGCACTTTTTAAGAACTAAGATTTGTAGGTTTAAACCCCGTAGCTGCACATAAAAATAATTTTCAATACCGCGTACTATGTCACTCACCAGTATCTTTGTTATCTTGATTTTATTATTAGTGGGTGTGGACCTATCGCTGACTATTTGTTGTAAAATACAACAAATTATGCGGACAAAATTATGATTCATATTCGTATTTGAAGAATTCCGAATTTAACAGGCTAGATAAAGAGTTAACATTTATGAGTCATTCTATATTATAATGCAAAGTTTTAAATGTATGTAATAATGCACCGAATAGAATTAATTATACGGTGTATAATAAATACTTCTTAACCCTTACCACTCCTATGTCGTGCTGAACTCAAAATTTATACGGTGCATTTTGAAAATGATTTTATAATTATTAAACAATTTCTATTCTTTATAATAGTGATTGCAAATGGTGTATTTTGTAGTTTTATTTGAGAACCGTACGTATTTCAAAGATCCCGTGGCCTAGGCGAGGACGAAAGTACACTATCTTGATTAAACAAAGAACTACCTACGTGTGTCATTGGTAGCGAGGCTTATTACCGTAGGCGTCTCCCATGTGGTGAACTAAGTGTTATTTATTTTGTTATGTGTTGTGTCATAATGGAAAAAGAGCTGTTTTTTCAAATATATCACACCTTGAAAAATGTTAAACAATAATAATATTATTGTTAAGAGCTTTATTTCCTTTGAGGGGGTTAAAAGCAAAAATGCCACTGTTTATCAAAGAAATACTGCAAACAGTGAAAATACATTCGATGATGCTATTCAATTGCTTATTCTAATACTTTTCTATGAATTTAATAGTTATTAGATATATTTCCCGGTAGCGTAGTTAGTAGCCTGCGCGCCTAGCAATTCGGGGAATGCAGGTTCGATTTTTAAAATCTAAAAAAAATGCAGGATTGGTTGACCAATGGGTTGAGCGATTGTGTGACCAACAATCCTTGTGAAAATAATCTGTCAAGACGTCTTCACATTGTCGAGATCTACACCATTTTCGGAGTGGATATCTCCACACTGTGTAGATCCGAATGCTCCACTTTGGAAGCTCTATATATATAGATATTATATGAAATGATCCGGATTATATATA
This sequence comes from Rhyacophila evoluta, assembly GCA_022683975.1. Taxonomy (NCBI): domain Eukaryota; kingdom Metazoa; phylum Arthropoda; class Insecta; order Trichoptera; family Rhyacophilidae; genus Rhyacophila; species Rhyacophila evoluta. The sequence continues at coordinate 13,548 of JAGVSQ010000894.1, forward strand.
CATTTTAAATTAATTAACACTTAAATGATTTTGATATGGACAGTGGCGTTTTTACTTTTAATTATCTAATTGTATGGGGGAAAAAATGCTTAAAACAATATTTTTACTAATTTAAATCGCATTAATCAAAAAATGCAAAATTAATTGAGGGATGCGAATTTTTATATATGTCGACGTATATTTTTATATAGATGATTGCTCATATAACAATGCGTTCGTACCTTTGCGACTGCCATCTTGTTGGCACCAATTGTTCCATCATTTGTTACCGCGGAGCACTTGGTTCGGGAAAAGAGCACTCGTCGCCTGAATCTAGTGCCACTTGTTGAAGGCGTTCGCAATTATTTACGTGCGCCGTCGCTCTTTGAGCGGAAAACCGAAACGAAAAAATACAACCTGCCCGGACTCCCATTGAGTGGAGGGCGTAAAAGGCATATGGCCGGACAGGATGTGACCATTGTTTCCCATAAGCTGTGCCGTAAATAATTAATTTTTAATTTGCCTGCGGTCTTTTTGGTCTAGTTAATGTCGGTTTTAAATCAGGTAATTTTGGTGGAAACTATTTGTGTATTGGGCATTTATTTATTATAGTCCTTTCTTCTAGACACAGCACAACTTAAAACAACGAAGTAAAATTGATCCTGATTCCAAATTAAATTATAATTAATGTATATTAATGAGACAATGTCTCCTCAGTTAGCGTAGTTGGTAGCATGCGTGCCTATCAATCCGGGGAACGCGGGTTCGATTCCCCATCTGGTCGGATTTTTAACATCTGAAAATGCAGGACTGGATGCCCATTGGATTGAAAAATAATCTGTCAAGACATCTTCACATTGCGGAGATCCATATACTCTACTTTCGGAGTGGATATCTTCACACTGTGTAGATCCATATGCTCCACGTTGAGAGCGAACATGGTATAATAAAATATTAATGACTTCATCGGGAACACGGAGATGAGAGAGCGAACGGGGCACCCTCTTGTCACCTTAAAAATCATGCAGCGGCGCTAGAACTGGATGGGGCACGTACAGATGCTTACAGAGGGTCTGAACCCTGTTTGTTTGTTGTTCCGATCGGTGGGATTCCGGCGTATTGGAAGACCAGCGCGTACTATCCATAGGACGTACTCGGTGGAACTGAGGGATGCTGTCATGACCTAGGAGGATGCACCGGCTAGCGGGTGACAAGAATTCCTGGAGGCGCCACGTGGCAGCCATATGTTCCGTATAAAGATCAGATATGGCAGGAGAAGTAGAAAAAGAAAATTATCTTTTCTCAGTTAATCGGGAAATTAAATATGTCTTATACTAAAATCTAAACTTGTCTAAAAATGACGCATGTTTGACCACATGTTTTTTAACGAACCAATATATTTATATCTTTATACACAACGTTATATATTTTTTAATACCAGTCGGCTTAAAAATAGATACGCGTATCTTACTTATCAGATTTTTAATATTTGATTTAAAGTTGAAAAAATATATACTACATTACAGTTGTATTATAATGCTATGTTCACACGATCGTCTAATATTAGTTTTATATCGTTTTGGTATTTACGGATTAAACAGACCATCCCAGAACTTTCAAGTGGGATTACCGATCTTTACGACCGATTTTATTGAATCGGGATATACACAATCTTTGCACACGTTTCAGCATTGTGTATCTTAAAGAAGCGTATACACAGAGTATTAAACACATATATACATGTAGTCTTAAACGTATTTTATTTTTATTTTTAAAGCTGATTTCTTTTCGATGTTCTAATTGTTCTTTATTTAAAATAGATCTGGGGTTTTTAGTTGATCCTGTTTGTTTATTTACTATACTTACATAATAACAACGGCTGAAGCTTGATTTTTTTTTTTTAGATATCTATAAGTATTATTTTTATACGTACGATGCATTTAATGTCAGTAGAACATGATTGTACATTCATCACATAACAAAAGTCTCAAATGTAATAAATGTTTTCCGTATATAATTATTATTAACAATAAAGAGTATAATAACCAATCTCAGCTATCATGATTTTTTTCCAAATTTTCACGCACATGTTTCGTCATCTGTGACCACTGTAGGAATCCTGAAAAGCTATGTTGTATGTATTATTATAAGACAAAACACTTTTTTTTTATTGTTGCATACCTCCAAATTTCCCATAAAATATGTTTTTTAAAATCGTTTTTTTAGTTTCACTTGTTGGTCAGCTTGGACGTTTGTCAAAATCGATTTTTTTCTAAAACAATTCAAAAGAATAAATTGAATTGTTCTTAAACTTTATGCAGTAAAACAATATTTAAAATTATGTATATCGGAAAAAAGGTATTATTTCTAATTTAAAATTTTTAAATTCTCCTTGTGTTGCATTAATTTTGCCAATATTTCAACGCAATAAATAAACTTTCAAATAAGCGGTTCGAGAATTTTCTAGTTTTTTAAAAAAAATGTTAAATATTTCGGCGAGCAGGGTCTTTTCTTAACACAGCTAGATATTAACACGGCGTAGATAGATAGAATTGGAATTACGTATCGAGTCTTGGGAAGCTGCTACTGGGACACTTCGTAGCGTGCCTCATTTCGTTACGTCACGGTATACGCCTGCACAATTAGCGTGGATACGTGGCGGATGGTAGAGGGAAAAGCAAGTCAAAGATATACAAGAACATATTGCAAATTCTTTCGGAGATTGACGGTAATAGAGCTCTGATGCAATGTAGCTTGAAATTGAAGTTTTTCTTTTTTGGATATATTCTTTTTTTAGTTGGTAGGAATGTCTATTTCCTGTTAACGTAATTGAAACGTGTGTTTTCTCACAATATTTCACCCCGGCGAACGTATTTAAGGGTACGATCGCCGTAATGCCATCAAATAAGTAAGAACCCCTTTGAAGGATATTGCCATGTCCAATATAATCAGACTGAGTGGATTCGTAAAGGATTTTTCGCCATGGGTTGTTATCCACGACGTATGGCGAAACGGTCAAGAATCATTTGGAGTGGAAATCGCAGGCCGACTGGAACGGAGATCACCCGAGTGTGACAGGAAGGTGTTACGTCTTAGATGATTGTGGTTATGATAGTTGTGGTTGTAATTTATTTTCAAGTAAATGCATTTTAAGTACGCTCGTGTGACTTGATAAATCAAAAATATGTTACAATATACAAATGAATAAACATTATCTAGTACGCTGATTCTCAAACGTTGTATCACGTGCAAACCAAAGAGAATTATCGCTCGTTACAAAGCAATACCTCGTATACCACAAGACACAAATTTAACGCATGATAAAAAGATTTAAACCATTTCAAATTCTTTATTTTTTATTTGACTGTTAAATTGCCATTAAATCATTCAAAATTCGATTTAATTATATTACCTATAAAGAGTTATCTTAATCTATTTTGTATTTTTTTCTGTGTGGTATACGAGGTATTGCTTGATCACGAGCGATGATAGAGCGATTTGGTTACGATTTTTTTATCAATTTTCCTGGGCCGTTTTTCGTTATATCCAAATAACTTTGAATTTGAACTAATACGGGACAACAAGATGGCGCTTTTAAGTCATTTTCAACTGAAAGTGGACCTACCAACTTGGCGCTTTAAACTATCGATTTTCATGTTCCAATTTTGAACATAGTCGTATTTTAACCACGAAAAAAAATGTTGCCAGTTTTGCTGATATTTTTGCTGTTCTGATGAACCATGGTGAAATGAAGTAAAATGACATGTATGGCAATAATTTGTAACTGAAATCGTCCTTATTTACTTAAATGAAAATACTTTTAACAGTGTGTTCCAGAATTTACTTATAAATCTAATCTCAAGATAGGGCAAGCAAGACCTAAAAAAGCAGAGGCGCCACAGATGTTTTTTCAACTTAAAGGAAGGCCGTAGCCCCAAAAGGGTTGAGAACCGCTGCCATCTACAATCAACATTAATAATTTACAGTCTAATACTGCTTTGTGAATGGACTTTATAATGTATCTAATCATTCCTACGCGAACTCGTTACGAAGTTGAATGTCTGAAACTAAATTAATGATGTTAAAGTTGACTTACAACAAAGTACTGAATAGTGAATCTCTTGCATATTAAGAGAATATGAAACAAACTATTTAATACTGCAGACTGATTTATGACATGATTTATCCTTCATTTATTCTTACTGAACTTCAAAGTTACTAGATTGATGTCACTCCATCTCAACAATAAAAATCTTTACGCCCCTTCGGATTTTCATGCAATTGAAAATAATAATTTAAACGATTATTCATATCGACCGTAGAAAAGAAAAAGCGCGTAACCCACACAGGATTAATTATAAATAGAAGACGCAAAAAACGACCATTTAATAATTTTCGTCAAAGTATTTAATAGAAAAAACGTTGAAGTGCACGAAGAATATAACTGGTATTTTATTTATCCAATCTCATATCAATTTAATAAGTTATTTGAGAAAAAACTAATAAAATTGATGTGGTCGAAAATTTCACATGCGCTCATTTTTTCAAACTTCATAGCTACATTTAGATATTGACAGCTTACCATTCATTGAAAAACACTATCTTGTGCTATTTTTTCTCCAATATTATTCTGTGTTCATCTACACTCTACACTCTATAGAAATCAGAATTTGCTAAATCTTATAAATCTATCTCTTTGCATCTTGGCTATCAAACAATTTCTTCCAACCATTTTCACGGATATTTCGTCCATTATATCAATATTTTACTATACTATATCAAGCATTATTTTAATGTTGACATTTAAAGAAATACGGATTTTGATTGCATGATAATGATTATAGAAAGTTTGTTTCATTCTTGTTTTCTTTTGTTTTGTGATACACGGTGTATTTATTCCTCCGTTATGAGAATTATAGATCTTCATAGTATATAAATATCCTCTCGAGAAAATTGAGTGTATGGATGATGCGTTTTAAATTCAACATCCGATGGAAAATGCCATATTTACATTGACGTCTTATTAGCAGACTTGACACGTATTCGTCTAATGTCTAATGCATCGTCGTTGACGTTTTTCGAACCTTCTTCAAACCCTGCAGGGCTTATGGGATTCGTTCAAAGTGACAGTTGCGATCGTTCATGTTGCCTTCGGGTCTACAAGACCATGTTTTTATTTCCTCTGCATAACGCAGCTACTTATTCTAGGGTTTTCTTTTACAAAACGATGTTTTTGAAGTCACCGATGTTCGTCTAGTGCTGATAAAACTTTGCTGCGCATACTTTTGTAACTAAAACTTTGGCAACGCTATCTTGAACCGTAAAATTTTATAGCTGTCTATGTCCAGAGTGATGGGGATTTTTGTTATGAGTTAATACCGGTGATTTCGTAGTTGATAAGAAAATGTATGAATAGCAAAATTAATAATAATTTTAGTTTACTTTTAGTCTTTACTGAGACACATATCGCTCATGATAAAGCAATACCTCGTATAACACACATACATATATATATATATATATATAATTAAATGAACTCTGTATGGTCAGTATAATTAAAAATCAAATTCCGTTTTTTTCAGTGTCAACGTTGAAAGATATTAGTTAATTTAACATAACAATATGGAATTTGATGTAATAATAGCGATTGAAGCTATAAAAAATAATCTGTGAAGACGTCTTTACATTGCGGAGGTTCACATATCCCACTTTCGGAGTAGATATATTCACAATGTGTAGATCCATATGTTCCACTTTGGGAGCGAACATGGTATAAAAAAGCCATAAAGCGATAAAGTTTTCATATGGTATACGAGGTTTTCCTTTATTAACTTTTTGGCTGCTAGGAAAATTTTTAAATATTAGGATGTTGGATAAGCCCGATAGCCTAGTATTGATGTCAAAATAAAAAATAATTAAAAATGAAAAAGTTCTATTCTGTCACTTACAATCTGAGACATGGATGCCCACACTACGAAGATTTGTCTTGACAGATTGTTTTTCACGAAGGTCGAAGCTAATCGCTCAACACATCGGGAATCCATCTCCTGCATTTTGAATATATAATCTCGAATGAAATTATTAATATATTTTTTTTTGTATTGGGTATCTTAAAATCATTGCGTTTATTCAATATCAGACAAAATGCGCCGTAGGCATCTGTTATCAAAGCTTAGAATACGGTTGCTTTGGGCTTTTGTGGGGTTTCACGTTTCGCAACTGTAGAGCAGCACTGACAAAATACATGCATTTGGTTTTTAAATTGTGCAGCTTAAAGTCTCAGACATTTCGCATGAAATAGGACGTTGCTCCAACTATTCCTATTCGAATTGTGAAATCATTTTGCGAACTGCCATCTCTCGTAATGTGTACCGTATGGCATTTAAAACTGTACGCTCTCGATGCTCTGTCCATCGTTGTTTAGGAAATAATCAAGATGATACACAGAAATATATGTCGCAATAAGCGACAGGTATTATTATTTTTTAAGTAGGCTTAACACTATATTAATATTGTTGTAAATATATCTTCAAAATAAATTTTACTAGTCTAGCTTTGAAAATACTTTTTTAAGGCTACAGAGCTCTTCATCATTTATACTATAAAAAATGTCTCTTACTGAATTTTTATAAAACGTAATTATTTTTAAATCTTTTCAGAAGTATTTCGTATCTTTCCTTGTTACTCAAGTAAACTTTTCGAGCTTTAAAGGTAAAAGTTACTTGTGATATACAATCAGTAAGCGATATAACGATTTCGATATTGATTTCATTTAATTTAAGGACACAATTCGAGCGCCTCGAATATGATTTCGGAGAAAATTATTAATAATAATGTCCTCGTCTGATTTTCGCTCTGCGTTTGCCGAAAAGTAAGTAAATCCGCTCAGTCGTAATTACACTCTAAATAAATACGCTTCATCGTATTTCATAATGGCTTTAGCAGACTTTTGATTCCTTTATAGTCCAAGGCTTTCTAAGACTCATTAACTCGGTCTGGTTTACATGTTATAAAATAAATCTCTTACTGTCACCGTTACTTTTAAGTGCTTAAGAACTCCGTTTTAATAATAATAATACTTCTACAACCCAATTTTTAGATTCAATTAAATAATCAGCCATCTTTATTTTAAAAGTTTTGCTAAGCTGTCGTTTAGAAAAATCTCTTTTCCTTATTCTCCATTCGCTCCATAAACGGAGTATTTGGACAAAGTTCCTCTATTTATAATAAGCTCGCATCTTTTAGATTATGTCACCATGATAATAATACTCACTGGTCTTTAAGGACGAATAAATTCACTTAGATATCGTCTCCCCTATAACATAACATGACAAACCTTGACAAACAAAACATAAAACAATACCAAACATGCTTTCAATAGTGATATTCTCGTACCCACATGAGAACCTAAATAAAAGGTTTTAACAATAAAATATTTCTTGGTATTTAATATCGACCGAGGAAAGGTAAAAGGCATTCATATTTATATGAGGCAGAAAAACGTTTATTTGATGATTTTGAGCCAAAGTTAAAACATTACATAGAAAGAACCTTGAAGTGCATAAAGACTAAAACTTGTATTTTATTTACTCAATATGATATTAATTGAATAAGTAATTGGAAAACCCCCGATAAAATTGATTTGCTGAAAGCCTTTTTTTTGGTCGCAAATTTCACAAGCCATCCTTTTTTCAAACTTAAAAGCTAAATTTGGACACTAAATCGGCATTTTCAGTTTACATACTTTTTGATGGAACGTGTGTTAAGTTGTATACATTCTGATTATCGAATAAAAGCTCTTTTGAAAAATTGAGTTTCATCCCTATATTTTTCTACAATCGATATGTTTTCAAATACGTAAACCTTTCGTTATTAGTATAGCTCGTGTTGTGAATGAATTAAATTGTATTTTAACATTGAAAAAAATATAGGCAATAATTCGATGATTTTTAAATGAATGAAGTATGTACAGTAAGTTTGTTTTATTTTGTAAACGAAAATACTTCGTAATACAATTAAGTAACACCATTTCAGCGGATCGAATCATAATGGATTTTCATAATCAAATTATCGCTCCGTTTTCTATGAATTTATTTGATTACCCGTCGCGGGCAGCTTTCGTTTGTCCATTGCACGTGACAATATGCGCAAGTATATTGTTCACCGGAAAACCCTTTATTCACGATGTTACCTAACGAATAAAATCACAATCGGCTATAATTTAATTAATGTCCGGGAAAAACACGGCGCTGTATTACGAAAAGCTTTCGTACTCTCCGCAAGCTTTCTCGAATAATTCAAATTGCGTTAAAAGTTTTTTCACGTTCTCACGTGTTTTATTTTTCTTTTCACGATACTAATCAAATAATATACGACGGCCACATAATAAATATTTATTAGCGGTACTGCCTTTTGTCTCTTATTTTATTGTCACGGAAGCTTTTTTACTTCTCGATAATTAATAGAACTCTTTATGAAAGTTTTTCGTAAATTACATGTCTAATTTTTTCTTATAGAAAATACAATCAATGCCATACAATTCTTCCGCATGTTCAATCTCTTTTAGCAATTTATTAATTAGTCGGGTAAAGGCCGAACTTTTCTCCAATGTCGCAGGTCGAAACTAATGATCAATCAATGGTAGCATCGTTATGCGGGTAGCAAAGGGAATGTTAATCAAGAAATGGGAGGAAAATAACATATCTGGCATATTGATCAGATTAACACATACTTGGGTTATTTTACAATTTTTCGTGGAACAATAGCTTTATAAAAATTAAGTTAATAATTTTACGCGTATAAAGGTTTTTAATATGCTATGGTTATTCGTCTTCTCGGTGGCCTATACTTTAGTGTACGCGCCTTGCATCCGAGGAATGTGTGCTCGATTCCTACATCTGCAAATCCGAAAATGCAGGACTGAATGCTCATTTGGATGAGTAATTGTCTGATAAACAATTAATTCTCGTGAAAATAATCTGTCAATGTATGTCTTCGCATTGCAGTGATTTATATACTCCACTTTCGCAGCGAACATGGTATGTAAAAACGGCTATCGTCTCCTCGGTGGCCGATAGATAAACGCGTGCGCTCTCGTCCTGAAGGTTGTGGGTTAATAATGCACAACTCTAAACGCTTTCAAAAACTCATAGAAGTAAAACTAAATGTCTGATGGGTTGAGAAATTGGGTGATAACTAATTCTCGTGAAAAATAATCTGACAATTGAATATTCGCATTTCGGAGATCTATATTTATGTGGGCATAGTAAAAAAGGCTACGTTCTTCAGGCAACAAGTATGAAGCCCTTATTGAAAATTGATTTTTTTATCCATATTTGCTCCGAATATGGTATATGGAAATCTCCACATTAAGAAGACGACCTGTCTTGGCAGATTTTTTAACAGTAATTGCTATCAATATTAATATACGTGTAAATCATCAAAATATATAGGGGGTAACATATTTTAGTGTTATATTACACAAATCAACATGTCAAGGAACCAAGAAGTTGAAAAAAATAATAAATTTCTGAAAAAGGGTTTCTCAAGGAATGTTATATTGTTATCAACAGGAAAAGTCACCTTTTTTGTATGTCGATTGGGCGTGCGAAATCGAATTACCCTCGCCGTGTCAAGGCAGAATTTACAGTTTTTAACAAAAGGTCAGCGGTAAGTCGCCTTGGCCTCGCCGAAGAAAAAATAATAATTTTTCACCGCCGACTAGACTTCAGTTGGCATCCTATTAGTAATTTATATTCCTCTGGATGCTTTCATTAATTTAAACAGTCTTATATACCGTAACCGCCGCTTAGTTTTTATTATACAGTCGCTTTCTGGGAGATGCCTGTCGACGTCGATTCGTCATTTTTCTTTTTCGCAGTTCGTCCGCCTGACGACCGTATCATACAGCTAAGCCAGATTATTGAAAAAAGTCTTCATTTCTCCTGAAATATGCTTACGTTTACAACCGTTTTTAAATCCGTTTTAATATCGTCGAAATCAGAGCTTTTCCTTTCAGTCAGGCTTGTATGCAATTGTTAGAGTATTTGAATAATTTCTATATTTAGTCTCGATGAATTTAGTACGTAAATAAAATATTTATTACTACCTGTATTATCTGGGTTCGCCCGGGATAAATTGAACCTCGTGTTTTATTAATTTAAGTTAATTTTATTCATCATGTTGTTATAATTTTATTTCAATACTGTATAAAATATTTTTAATCTTTTGTCGACTATCGGCCGTCACCAGCTCTAAGCAAATACTCATAGGTGAATCTTTCCGTACAATCCTTTGCTTCTGAAGAAGTTGAAAGTTTAAGGATGGAAATATTACAGTCGGCAAAGAAATGGCATCCCGAATTATAAGTGCAAATATCACGGCGCTACTGTTCGTTGCTTAGAAGGAGTTCTTGTGACAGACATACACATTGATTTTCTATTTTACAGTGTAGATGTATTAATAAGATCTTGGGAATATCTTCCTGGAGCGTAGTTGGTAGCCCTAATTCTCTAAAACTGCAGAAATGGATGCCCATTGGGATAGGCAATCGTCTGAAAAACAATTCTCGTGAAAAATAATCTGTCCAGGCGGAGATACATATACTCCACTTTTGGAGTGGATATCTTCACACTGTGTAGATCCATATGCTCCACTCTGGGAACGAACATGATATTTAAAAGAATCCAATAATACCTGTCTTTAGTCGATATACTTCTTTCCAGATCGTGTTAGTATTCCGTACATTTGTTACAATTACTGATTCTCATCCAGAATGTTATTTAGCGGCCTTCCAAAAAGCTATAATCCGATTAATTTGAAGAAGAACCCGATAAAGCTGAAAACCCAGTACCGAATTTGTCTTCACTTTTGTTGTGATATGGGACTGTTTGTCCGTTATTATCTCCGTATTACGAATGTGGACTATCGCACAGCAATATCGGGTGCGTGTAGCTGTTTGTAAATCCATTTGAAGTAAGTACATAGTTGTTATGAATTTTTTTAGATGCAATCATTCGATGTGTCAAATAATCACCATCATAATGAATGCTTTTCCGTAGGATTCTTTTGTCAATTTATTGTGGTTATTGAATAAGGTGTGACGTAGGTGAAATACTTAATTGCAAGGTAACATTTTAAGGTTGTATTTATTACATAAGCTGACTTTAATTTGTGGTGAGAGGTAGATTTCGACTTCAATATACCTGCAAATTAATTCAAAGCTCCTTTTATTCGGTGTACTCATATAGCCTCTTTTATGTTGCTCATTTAATTGGGGCAGTAAACATAAATTCGGTCTCGTCAAATTGCGAAGTTTGTTTGCGGGAAACGTGATTTTGTATGTGTGTGTGCATGTGCCCTAATTATTTATTTGAAATAATCCGATACTGGTCTGATGTATTTTTTATTTTTACTTATTGGGTATTGTCGTACATTTATGCCGCTGTCATTTTATTTAATTCACTGCGTGTTTTCCTAATACTTGTTACGATATCAATAAATTACTGCAATTAATTATGTTTTTTTTATAAAGAAAAGTGGGAAAGTGGGGCGTATGAGATGTTCGTTTGATAAAATATATATATGAATATCCGCAATACATATCTTGACATATTTTTTTTCGAAATGAGAATTGGTTGGCAAGCAATTGCTCGATCTAATCGGTATTCAATCCTGCATTTGTGAAATAAAATCCGCAACTCCCAGATTAGAGACGCGCACGCTAACCTCTTAGCTAGCAGGGAGCCATTTTTACATATATACTGATGAATATTTTAAATCATAAGTCGTATCATATATGTAGCATATGAATTTCTATTTAAAAACTTATCTTGACCTTCATCCCAATAGCCGTCCAATCTTGTATTGTTGATTTTTTTTAAATCCATGCTCAGGTATGAGATTTGAACACGCCTTCGGTACTGAAGCTTATGCTGTTACCAATCAGCGACGGTGATATTTTTCGATATAACTAGTAGTCGTGAAGGAGTTCACGGCATGTGTTAAGATGCTATGATTTATTTTAACTCTTTAACTTCCAGTCGCGATATCGTATATCGTATATGATACCAGAAATATATGTCGCCAGAGATTTTCGAGATATTAAAACGCGCAAGAAAGATAATTCCACAAATTTTTGATGTAACCTCGCATCATATGTTTCATACGTTTGCATTAATAAATTAATCACGAATCCATTTTACAAATCTAGAATATTGTACGTTTAGTAAGAGAAATCGTCCCAACTCACGTGTGAGTCGTTGGCTTGCGTACGTTTAAAGGATGATTTGAAACTTCCAGGTCATATTATCAATCTTTATAAAACTTTCCCAAATCGCTGACATGTAATGCAGAGATCCTGGAAATTAAAAAAAAAAAAAAACAAACCGCACGGTATTTCTTTTAATAGTTTTAATTCAATTGATAATTAATAGTAATCGGAATATTTAAAATAATTTTGTATATTAGTTTCTTTTCTTGATCCCAAAAGATAGAGGTTATTCACCGGTCAGAAAAAAAATGTTGATAACCGCTAATCCATATTCATTTTATAAGTTAATCTTCTATTTATGGTTAGTTTTTTTTTTTGTGAAAACTGTATTCTACCTTTCTAAAACGTTTGACCGAATCAATTATGAACGATCGCAAACCCAATCGATCGAATTCGATTGACATCCGGCCATTACAAACGTACGCATCACACAGCGATAAGCTTTTTGGAAAATGTTCAGAGTTATATTATTTATTCTTCATCTCCTAATAGAGCTTTTTTGTTGCTTGTCATTGTCAAATAACATGTCGAAATGAAATACCGCCCGGAATGACGAGAATAAATAATACAATATTTTGTCCCCCCCCTACCCCCCATTAAATCCCGTTGGGAAATCGATCAAATAAACTTTGGTATTAACTTTTGTGTGATTCTTTTGTGTTGTGAGGTATCCCGGTACTCTGCTACGTACATATTTCGCTGTTGGAAAATATTGAGGGTGTCTATTCCGCCGCTGTATAGAGATATTAAATTGAAGTGCTTTTGAATTTCTCCTTTGAAAGCTCACCGGTACTAAGGCTCGTTACTAAGAGAAAATGAGAATATTCTCAGTACATTTATATTATTACCAATTTTCTTTGATATAATGTAGTCCCTATTTTGTGAGCGCTCGCTGCATGACGCCTCAAAGCCAATTTCAAAGGATTCAACTTTTTGTATGTAATATTTACAAAAATTTTATATTTCGTATTTTAAATTTATCATACTTCGGTGAAGAGTATTTTATATTGGTAACTCGATACATTTATAGCAAGAATATTTTCGCCAGTTACTACTCCAGAAGTAGATGAGCTTTTGAATCGTAATTGCTTAGCCTTAGCCCATTGGGCACTACCAAATCAAAGTAAGACCATAGCGTATGTATAAAGCTCCGAACATTGAGCTTACGGACTTTAACAGTACACAAATTCACCACTTCAGAATTAAAGTACATGGCTCTCTGTATTGTAAATACATGTTTTGACCGATTTTTCGCAAGAATTAACCAACTGAACTGCATTGGGGATACTCGCAGCATGCGGTACCGAATCGTGCACGCTTACACCTTACCCACAGGGTGGACACGTTTGGACTTACCGTACTATGATATATAGCATATTATTTTGTAGTAACTATTAGGGAATACAACGGTAATCAAATTGACAGTTTGAACCCGAAACTTCCGCCTAAAAATACACACGCTAACGTCTCAGCCTCCTAACCGGGAGGACAAAACATAACATAAAGTAATATTCTGAAAAGCTATTAAAAATGAAGGCTTTTTTTTCACGTTTATAGTAAATACCATTTACCATAGCGTAAAATTCATTGTAATTAAATTTGGTGACCTAGTTTAAACTTGCTTATATTATAGAAGCGGAATGCATCTCTATTGGGGATAAACTGCGCTTCCATTTTAATAAATATTTAAGAGACGGAAGTTAAATGGATTAAATATGTAAGTACTGAATTTTCTACGAGATTAAGCCACGGAAATCACTACAATACACAGCAATAACTTTATTATTATTTAAATAACGATAAACGACCGCATGAAATAAGTCTAAGAATGATCGAATTATTGTAAGGAATGTAATCTTATTGTGTATTATATCGTGATATGACCAGTGCTAACTTTTATAAATCAAAAGCTTTTCTCAAGAGAAAATGCTTTTCTTAAAGAATACGTTTACTTCTAAGCCGAATGCTTTCATGCACACGACGCAAAAGCAAAGGACTTAAAACGAAAAGTCACTTATCTAGACTTAAGTAATAACTTGTCTTATAAAAAAATGATAATTAATTATTAAACTTAAGTATGTTAACAAAAGAAAGTTAATAAACTAGATTTTGAACAGTGAAAAAGATGGCGATTTGTTTTAGATGTCAAACTGAATAATAATCAAAAACTGAGTTTAATTACTTCTTTTAATTAAAATATATCCTCTCCCTAAGTGAAGCATACGGCGCCTTCGAAAAACCTTGTTCTAGACCAGTACTCTCGCACATTTCTATGTAATCAGATCAGCATACTGTATTTCCACCATATACATTTTGTAGATATTTAGCGGCCTAAGCTTGAAGATATAATGCATTATACATTAAGAAAATGTCGTAAAATGTATTTAACAGAGAGCCTTAAACATTAAAACTCACTTTTTCACTTTAAGGTCTTTTTCCAGTAACACGACGATATTATATTCTACATTGATAATTTCAATTATGATTTTAAACACACAATATGGAAATCAGTACATGATGAATAGTAAATTTCTTATTAGAATAATTTATATGACTCTTCTTGGATTGCGATCCCTTTATAAATTGATGTATTTCTAACCGAGATAGTATTTTAACAATTTTTATTGCCGCGGGTGGGGTGTATAATTTGGACGAAGCTATACAATGTTAAAATGATTTATTCGTAGACCATTTCCAAAAACCGTTACTCAGAAATATACACACACAATAGCCTCGTTCGCTTTTCCATTTTCTCCGCTCTTCTTTGAATATTCATTGTTCCATACCTAGCAAAATATACTCCGATTCATGGAGTGATTCCTATGTTATTCAATACACATTTATTTATTTGCCGTACAACGATATGTTTTATACCATTTATATCATCGCAAATTTTGTTGAAGTTTAAGTGTTTGTAAGAATATTCATTGTTTTTCTAAGAGGCGCTGCTAATATACGCTTCTCCTTAAATTCATGACAACATACTTACAATCTACGTACCCAATCAAAAAAACGATTTCTCAAAGCTACGATAAAAATTTTGAACAATTTTCCATATTAAACGTATAATGTTTAGAAAAACGTTACTATGCAACTTTTCTGATTGTACCAGATTAAACATTGACACTCATTTAACATATTAAGAATATTACAAATTATTTTTTTAAATCCTTCATTACGCGACATGTTATAATAATAAAGAGTTTACGTTATTTTAATCATTTAAAAACAGATATAAATGAAGTAAATATTGGAGAGGTGATAGGTGAGGAGGATTTGATATAAAAACAAAAAATATAATGATGCATACTGTAGATGTCCTGTATTTAACTTGCTTCTTCTTCCGACGGTCTGGTGTTATCCATAGGATGGATTCAGTTGTGTTTAGGGATACTGGGACCTGGGAAGATCTAAAGCGGTTAGCGGATGATAAAGAAGCATGTAAGTAGCACGTGGTAGCCATATGCTCTATGTACGGATCGGATATTGAGAAATAAAATCAAAAAAAGACTAGCCAAAATAACATGAGAAAAATGATGTTTCATCTAACGTAGTGGGGGTTTGAGTTCACCGAGGAGTACGTGCCCGTCGGTGTCTCAAGTAGCTGTAGTTTGTCTGAAGCAAATAACAAGGCCTTAACCGGTAGCCAAGATTGGATTTGAAGATTTTATTACATCTCGTATAAGCATATAAGAAAAATTACTAAAGAAAAAAGAAACAAATGTACAGCATGTTACGGTTACTGCTTATTATTTATAACGAAATATCTCGCACCTATCGCATATAGATGAGTGAGTGACCAGAATCTCTGGGTGAAACAATCCGTTTATGATTTTAAGATATGTGTATATGTGTTTCCCGCACATGACGACGCTGCGCTAGATAAAAATTCCAAATAGAATAATATCATGGAGCGCTTATTTTTATACACTTGTGCGATAAATCATGGACATACGAATCTGGGTCAGGTAGCAGAGAAAATGCACCGGAAACGGGAAAAGTCCGCTTCGAATAATTTTATTCTTCTCGGGAGAGGCAACAAGCAACAGAACATTGTAGTAATAAACAGACGAATACGGTTTCTTCGTTATTTAATGCAAACTACAATAGTAATAATAACTTTGTAGTGAATATGTTAAATACACTTGACTTTCAATGGTATCGGTGTAAAAGTTCGTAAATTTTCATGAAAAACTTGACTTGAATTACAAAGTAAATACAGTATCATTTTTTAGCTGTCGGACATATTTGTTTCGTTATTTGTAAAAGCGCATGTAGATAAGCATACAATTAGATATCGACCGTAGTAAGGTACAAAGATGTAACTCATACAATACAAATTTTGATTTTTGGGCAAAGACAAAATATTAAATAGACACGATCTTTTGAAGTGCATGAAGATTAAAACTGATGGGTTTTCCCCCCAATCTACTATCAATTCAATAAGTTATTTAAGAAAAAATATTTATATACTGGTTCCATATTGACAGCTTACATACTTTTTCTTGAGCGTACATTAAATTGTATGTATTGTGATTGTCGAAATAAACTATTATGAAAGTTTTGTCTTTCTATAGTCAGTATTATACTTTCAATATAGTATAATTATTACCATAACATCTCATCAACATGTGGCTTGTTTGGTTAGTACGCGCATTTCTGAATCGTTTGGCATCAGATGACATTAGTACAAGCCCCGTAAAAGTTACAGTTTTCTCAATTTTTTTTTGCGAAAAGTTATGTTTCTATTGGCGAAAATAGCAATATTATATGTCTTTTTGTATCATCAATTTGCCACAGTGTATATTTTAGCTTAAGTTAAAGGTTTGAGAAATATTGCTTATCGATGTCGATGGTGGTAATCTTATTAATAAAGCTTTTTTCTATTTACATTCTGTTTCTTTATTGAATTCATAAAAGCTCTACGACGTATATCTGTAGAAGCGTAGACTCAACTATCATTGAATTGAAACAGTGTTGCTCATTCAATTCAGTTATATCCTGATTAAATATAATATGTATTTTGTACTTTTGCGTTTATAATATGTAGCTTTTAACCATAATATTTATTAGTATACGGCCGAATTTTACATGGATTATGCAGTATTCTTATATATTCGTTTCCATATTGAAACTATAATCATATCAATTTACATAAAATATTGTATACTTATTAACTGAAAAGCTGTACCATTTAATGTTAAACATACATCACATTTAATATGAGGGGTAGGTCTTGTTATTTATATTAATATTTTTTAGTCGGTCATATAAAAATTGATGTTTATATTCAAAGTACTATACTCATGTTTCTGTGACTTGTGTAAATTTTATTTTATAAAACATTTTTAGTGCACCGCATTTTTCAGGTATCTTCGGTTGTTTTTCCATATTAACGATATATACACTATTGATTGTTAATATAATCGAGACTTTACTGCCTTCTGTCACCAGGGTATAAATTAAACATAAATTTGAGCTCTATGTTAAAAAAATCTCACATTCATATTTGATACGTTTCAGATATCAGCGTAGAAATACTTTGTTTGGGTTTTTTATAAATTCAGTCAATTTGATATTTAATATCACAAGTAATAAAAACGTGAGTTACTTATCGTGTACGCAATTTAAATAGATTTGTATTTAATAATCAGTTATAAGAATTACGATCTGTATGAAAATTTTCAAATAAATGATATAATTTCAAGTTTCAGTAAATTTATATAATAATCTCTTCGGTATCGTGCTCGTCTAGCATCCGGGAAATGCGGATTCAATTCCCACATCTGCTGGATTTTAAAAAATCCGAAAATGCAGGACCCGGTGCATATTGGGTTGAGCAATTGTCATGAAGATTAATTGAGAAAATGTATGTAATACTATAGCCATAGACTCAAGCCAATTTTTTACTCAAATCAATTGTATTCATCCTGTTACAATAATAATGATATTTAAAGTTAAAAATACTACAGTTGACTTAGAAATGACATGTGAATATTTCACTTCGCTACTATTTACCGTTTGGAAGGAGTTCTTGTGACAGACATACACACGCATGTATTTTCTGTTGTATAGTATATTTTTTACTTAATTTAAATATAAAATTTAGTATCACCACACTTTGCCATATCGCTTTTATTCTTACAACTAATAAATAATTTAATACACCCGCAGGTCCTTATTCATTTAGCGCGTGTATGGTCCTGACATTTTTATTCGAGTTTTCATTTCTTTTGATACCATCATTTGGGATTATCCGACCGTTAAAAATTTACGAGAGAGAAATAACGAATCGTCTAAAATACAAACTCCACACTTTTTTAATTTGAATATATATATACACAATTTTGAACGTATTGCGAAAATACGTTTCATGAATTTCGTATCTTTTTCAGCATCATAAAAACAAGCTCGGTCGGGTTTTTAATCTTATAAAAATGATATCCATACGTTCGGATGTTTATTAAAGTATTTCATATATTCTGCGACACATTTTTGGCTTACTCCTTACCTAGATCATCACCGATTTGACTTAAGTAGGAGTTACCGGTTTTCAATCGGTATTTGGATAGCGTATACACTATCCAAATCTTCGTTAATTGGGCCAAGTAAATATTTGAAACCTCCGAGAAATTGCCCGCTTTTACTTCTAGAAATAACGAATGATTGGTTCCTTGAAACGTAAATTAAAAAAATAATTTAATGAAGTTTATTGTAAAACATTGATCGGGTAGTATGGATAAACATTATTTTAATTATCATATGAAAATGTATACTTATAATTATTAACAAGTATTTATTCGCACTCTTCAGAATTCATTCTAAGCAAAATGAACACCGGAATGAATTCTTATTTGGTTATTGATATCTTTATCCTGGGTGAGTATAGTTTGACGTTTTTTCTCAATCATCCGGCGGACCCACTTTCTCAAATTGCTTCATTTGTGTAATGTTATTTTTAATTGATTTGTTTCTCATATGTTTCTTTTAGAATAAATGTATAGCATTTTGTTATTTTTTTATATTATGCCATAAATACTTCGAATTTAAAATATAGAATGTTGCTATCATGTGAAATAAATAAAATAAAATGAAAATTGTTTATTAATTATTCCTATAAAAATTTTGCACATTATAGAATTGATTTTTAATTCAGACCTCCAATATAAAGTGCTTGTACGTTTAAAAATGTTTTAATCTATATTTCATCAAATATTATGTATCGTAACCTATGAATATTAATTTTATTTTAGTTGAAATTGACGATTGTAAAAGTTTAAATGTACAGCAACATAACTAACTGCAACGAATAGTTAAGTCGTCTAGTTCCTATCTACCATAAGTAAGTACACTTTCGTAAAATGTTGGCAAATCGATTTTTTTTGTTTGCTACTTTTTCTTATTTTTATTTTATATATCTTTTATTTATATATATCACCCGAGTCTAAACTTCTTTTACAGAGTTCATGCAGATCGCCCGCCTAAAGCTAAAATTCTCTCTTGTGAAACTAACCTATGGAGAGGATGGAAGTTTGAAGGCGGAGACACCGAGAAACTCTACTCACTAATGAGTAAAGTCGAGTGGGGCGAGCTTTATGAG
>JAGVSQ010000895.1:0-33395 GCA_022683975.1 Rhyacophila evoluta
ATTTAAAATCAATTTCCATCAAGCACCATCAGTCGAAAATATTAATTATTAATATATGCAATATTATTTATAACGAACCATAATGGATGTAAATAGTATTGTAACATGCAGGGAGTTTTTTTGGTGTAGATTTTAAAGAACTTCGGTCACGAAGTGTGCACCATTCCTCTTCTAATAAACCTTATACTACCGATATTTGTAGGGATAAAAAAAATAATTGATTGATTACCCTTAAACGCCACATTTTTTAATAATTTACAAAATTGTCTGTTATTTTTTTTTTTTTAAATGGCCGATGAATATCAAACCGATAGGAAAAACTATTTTCTTTTAGTCAACATTTCTATCTCATGTAGCTTTTCTCGAATTTCGGATTTTCAGTGATATAAATTCAAACTCGGGCTCCATTTATATTACTTAAGCAGCGAACGAATTCAACAAAACAAATTAATCGTAAAGGTTCAACCAATTTGTGAGGTATAGTAGAAAAAACTGACATATATGAATACTACCAGGTGGCGTGATTGATATCCTGCTTTACTACCTAAGTAACTAAGCGATTCCCACTGTAACCAGTTAAAAACTGGGAAATCCAAAGATCTGGAATAAATCCAGTTATCTCCAAGGATCATTTAGTTTCTAATACTATATGCAAAAAGAAAACAAAAAATATTTATTTATATATATGAACAAATATAAAATAGTTAGTTAACTCTTTCACTATTATAATTTTTTGTTGATAAGTTTGTAATGAAAAATGTGAGCTAAATTTTTAGCACAGATGTCATTGCACGCATAAAATCCTCTAGCAATGAACGCGTTAATTCATAATATTAGCTTTTTGTGTTAATATTGTCATAGACATTCTTCAGCGTTACCAAATCAGGATAACAAAATGTTTAATGAGGATGTTATTGTATTTAATATGGCAATCCTTAGCGCCAGTAAATTAGAAGGGGCTTCGGAATTCGCAACGAAGCCCACACGTCAACATTTCGAAGAGCATTTTTTTACTCCACAGAATAACTAACAATTTACTCCTCCTAACTTCCTAGTGAGTCGTAAAGTTCATGCCTTTTATTACAACATTATACTCAACGTGGGTTGATACGCGATACAATTTATGATTGCTAAAAGCTTCTATAGAATTAGTTAACTGTACATTTTATAAAGTATGTAACGATTTTTTAAAATATATATACTATCTGATTTTATACGACACACTGCAAAACGTCTGTATACATAATATAGTATGGTAGTTTAGTAGTGGGTAACTATATTCTATTCAAAAATATAATTGTTACCAGATAACGAAAAAAGAAAGAAATATTATTTACAGTTTTTCATTAAACATGTGAAAGAATAATTGATTTTTATATGAAGAAGATGATTATATCAGAAGATGGATATTATTAGCGAGAAGTAATAATATTAAAAATTAATGCAAACAAAAAAAAAATTAATAAAATTTTAATAAATATGAAAATAGTAACAAAATTTTCGTTTTGTTGGCCGATTGGTAAACGCTGGCGATTGTGCATCGAAGGTAGCGGGCTCAAATCACGTTACTGTTTATGAATTTTAAAAATCCAAAAAATGTGCGACTGAATGGCTAATAAATTCAGAGATTAGCTGATAGCTAACCCTCGTAAAAATAATCTAATAAATACATTTTTTTCATATTGTATAGATCTATTATCGTATATAACGAGCCGATTTAATCAAAAATAAAATTATGGTTTAAATTAACGGGATTTAGTGTTTAAAAGACCGTATTGAGTTTAAGTCTTAGAAAGACATGCATTTTCGTATATAAACAAAACCAATACAAAATTTAATATGTGTGACAATAAATTGATTGAATTGGTGCACGAGAAAAACAGATGAGAAAAACGTCTGTACTAAAAAACAATCGATGCGTATCATTAAAAAACTATGATATAGACCAAATTACAACATTTGTTCCCAAGGATAAGTTGTATAAAAGTAAATTAATGAGATCACCTTCAATATCGATGCTAAAATTATACATTTTAACACGAATACTATACCAGACCGTAGCTTGATGCAATAGCCTGCCTTTTACTTTCAAACAGTGCAAGTTTGAAATCAATATAACTATTTGACATTTAAAATTATTTAGATACAGAGAGATATAAAGCCATGGGGATAAAAAATAGTGTAATATTTATAGTGGCATTTAGATATTGTGCAAAATAATGTATCGATATAAGTCTTCAAGAAGATTAATATTTTCAATATTTAGAACGGCTTAAAAATGATTAGGTTTTTAAAATCCTCGAAAATGTATTGGCATGAGCAATCTATAGATGTTTAATGAACTAGAACCAAAAAGTTTAACATTTTTTTAAAGGATCATGGAGTTGCTTAGAAAAGATTGACAACCTAACCTAACAAAAGAGTCTTGATTGCCTGTATACATATGGAGTGAAAGCCAATTTGTGAATTGTATACATTAATAATTGACTAATTGATGATCTTAAAGTAGATAGGATTAAGCATTTAATTTTACTTGGGTACCATAATTACATACTAACCGACCAAAGCAACATGTTCAATTCTGGTAATTCGCTCAACACGATTTCATGTAAGATGCCATTTAAGTCATCTCATCGAAAATGATAGGTACGCATTTCCTTAACAGCCATATTTATAAACGTGTTCCAGGTAGCATATTCATTTTAAATGCTTTCTACAATATTAAAAAAGTATTATATGCGCCGAGTGTTACGAGCGAAAACTTTTATATGATAAATTAAATAATTTACCAAAAATAATTCGAATAACTGATATTATAATACAATATAATTACATTGTTTAATAATATCGATTAATGAACTGTCATATTTCATTTTTGTTTTAAGATAATTCAAAATAAATATGATAATTTTACACGAGTAGATGTATATATCAGTTTAAGTTCAAGCATACTCAAAAATGTTTTATAATACGATAATAATAAAAAAACGTAGACACATAATTTACAAATTCATTATATTCGTCAACAAGCGAGAAAGCCCTATATGAACTCGTCATATAATGATTAAGATATGAATTAATTTTAAACAAGTTTAAAGAAGTTCGCGCGATATTTTTGTTGTTTTAAAATACCTACGAAAGCGGTCTTTGCATACAGATTAAAGCAAAGAGGTCAACACGGTCAATATGAGATAAATGAATAATATAAAGCAATTATAAACAATAATTACTCGCTGAGTTTCAAGTCCACACACCAGCTGTTAGTTTGTGAGATGGTCAAGAATAACTCATGCAATGTGTAACATATGCTAATTCAAGGTAGTAGGTTAGTAAACATATGGAGTTAATTGTAAAAGAAAGCTAATGTAACATACGCAATATAAGGAACAAAAAAATGTATCAATATAAGCTGACTATTGGCCAAATGTGGAACTAATCGATTTTAGAAGAAACGTCATTTGTAAAGCGACCTCTAAAAACGGCTGTCTTGTATGCATCCACAAATCTATGGCACTCATTATTATGTTTTAATTTAAGCAAATACAACGGTTATGTATGAGTGTAGTTTATTATTTTGGTTGGCGAATGATGGACGTGGTTCAGTAGATAAACGCAAGCGTATCAATCGTGTATCACTAGAGATCGCGAGTTTGAGTCCCACAGTTGCATTCAAACTCAATATATTATAAATGCCTAGAAAATTCTCAGATTAACCATTGACTCGATTTTACCACAAGTAATCCTGGTTAAAACAATATGATATATTTATACTTCGGAGTGGACATTGTAATAAAGTATTATAAGAAATGTAACTTTAGTATATTATTTTTAGAGAAAATCGTCCATGTTTTTAAAAATCCATTCTATTTTTAAACAACGAGATATACAAACAAAGACCTACAAATAATATTTAGTTTCATTTTACATATTAATATAGTACTGCTATTTAATTCAAAAATGTTAGGAATTTACTTGCACTTTCAAATTCTCGCTTTGGCAACCGATGGTTTCCGATATAACATTTACAGTTTTCCGCGACATAACAATTAAACGCAACATATTTATTTGCTCAACCTACCATTTAATAAAATAATCATAAATCTACGTATATGCAAGAAGTTCATTCCACATGAAACATATTTGTTGTGATTATATTTATAATATATTTTTAATAATATTGCAATATCGGGTAAAACAGACTTTGAATTCAAAATTATTTAAATTTATTAAAAATCGAAAACAGTAACAGTTAGATAACCTATTCTTAATGAGTAATTTACTTTTCCAGATTAGCCTTTCACAGTGTCTGATATGACAATAGTAATTTTATATTATTTTTTTATTATACATCGTTACACTCAATATAGCGTTGCCAATAAAAAAAAAACATAGATGCTTGAATAAATTGTGATATTAATTAATAATATAATTTAATATTAGACCTTAGTAGTACAGTACAGTGAGTTTTTAAATATATCCGAATGAAGTTGTCAAATTGTTTGGGACGTGTTTTCGTTGTATTAAACTAACTTTGCATTGACAAATTCACACGGGACATGCATATAGAATAGTACAGGTTGGTGTTATTTGTTAATATTCAGCTGAACGTGGATTTATCAACTTTGCATTTTAATCCATCGATGTGCCTTTTATTTGGAGAGCACATGGTTGAAACTATCGTCTCTTAAACCAATTCTACCACCTTTTAAGTGCGTAGTTTAGTATGTTTACAAGTTTCTATAAAAACACATGAGGATTATTTATATTTAGCCGTGTTAAAATCTCTAATCATGATATCACAACAACGTTTCTTGTCTACTCACATTGTGTATTAGCAAAACCTGTTTCTAGTAATCGATTTTGTCTTTAAAAAAAACTCGGCGTTATAATAACACAAATTTAATGCTACGAATCACCAGAAGCAATCTGTGAGTCACTTAATTTAGTATCACATAAGGAACGAACCATTTTTCTAACTAAAACATGACACACTTGAAATCTTTCTTTTCAGCCATAGTTTATTACCTCTATATTTTTTTTAAATTTGGACTTTAAGTTTATTTTTGTATAAACATATCTAATTTCTCAGAAAATTTATCTATATAAAGTGTTATAGTACATAATATTATTTTTACATTATTTTTCCTCAAAATATATCAGGTAAACAATAAAACACTATTTATTAACGATACAAATGATATTTGCGCTCAGAAATAGAACAATTAATTAAAATTATATAGTTGTATTTTTATCACTTTTATTTCGGTCATTGTATAGCCTTGGTGAAAATACATTATACTATCCATTCTATTGTTTAAACAAAAATAAAATCTTCAATTATCAAAGACTGCATGATAAATTCTCTATGTATATATATCACCGCTGCCAACCACAAAATCACAATTTCAATCGAAGATATTCTGCCTTACAAATTACGACACCTCTAGTCTATAACCGTCTAGTTAAAAATATAAATTAATGACAATGCGGCAGATTCCGGATTTGGAAACCGTTGAGTATTTAATATGATAGGTGAGTTTGTTTTTTAAATAAATAACTATATGTATATCTCTTGCCGTCTCCTTTGTTATATTATCACATTTCGTTTGTGTTTATATAAACGAAAGTAGCTGAAGCAATATTAAACACTACGCGGAATTTTGAAAACTCGCTGTATTTGATAAATATTAAATTTTATCTGGCTAGTGCATGAATTTTGATAAAGATATTTTGCGAGAGTTAATGGAGTTAAACAAAAACTTCTAATAATCAAACATATGCGTGTGGGTAATAGGGGTGTAATGGTAGCATAACTCTTGTCATAGATAAACGATTCGTGCAATCACTCATCTTGGCGAGAGTGGCCTTGTAAAGCTGGACCTCGTAAAACATGTACTGTGGATGCCTTCTTCAATCAAACTGGATTCCGGCGTCTAGGAAATTTGTCAAATAATATCAATCCACAGCATTATCTGGGAAGATGTAAAGATGGTAAGATTGACAAATGGGATCTTAGAATCATCATAGAACACAGAAGAAGAATATTTTGTGAAAAACTACTGTTAATAAACACTAAAATCTGCGATGAGCTTATGTATAATACTTCTAACGAAATCGTGAATAAAATACATTATGCTAATATAATTTAATGATAATTTATTTTGATTGTACGTAGGTTCTAGATCATATTCAATTTCCTGTTCAGTCGGCACAGGTATCGACCAGAGTGTCTGACGCCTAAGGCTTAGGTGAGGTTATCTCATGCAGCGAAAGTGAGGTGACTCGATTAACCTTGACTTTTCTTCACAAACCACTAATAAATTTTGCCCGAGGACAAAGCAAAATCACACTCAAGAGGTGCGGTAGGTCTTGTGCTCAGAAATTAATATTTAAATGTTGTTAAGATTTTGAACAAAATCTTTATAAATAAATACGAATTTGCTCATTCACCACAATAACAAAAACATCATTAAATAATTTACAT
The DNA here is from genome assembly GCA_022683975.1 of Rhyacophila evoluta. NCBI lineage: Eukaryota > Metazoa > Arthropoda > Insecta > Trichoptera > Rhyacophilidae > Rhyacophila > Rhyacophila evoluta. The sequence continues at coordinate 6,485 of JAGVSQ010000895.1, forward strand.
ATGTAATGTAGTAGAGCTCTATTAAAAAAATATTGAATTATTGTATATATTTTGATTCTTTATTTTATTTAGTTTGTTGTTAGCTTCACATACGTAGTAGATAGCATTATTTTAAGCCCAACCTACTTGAATCACTGTTTTAATTAAACTCAGATTATATTTAGGACATACACCCTTATCGCCTCGGTGGTCAATTGGTAAACACATGCGACTGCTATCGGATGTAACGAGTTCAAATACCGTTGCTATATTTTTTTTAAATTTCAGATATGGCACCAGATGTCTATCACGTTGAATGAGAAAAGTTTTCGTATAGTGGAGATTCATATACTTAATTACTTCAGAAACCTAACAATGCTTCACGTTTTTTACGTCATGGTATGTGTTCGCATAACTAATGTGAAGTTGTGTTTGGCGGCGCAGAGGAAAACAAGTGTTAATTATTAATATCGTTAGTTATACACAGTCTGCGGTAAAGTAGAGAATTTTTCTTTTATTTTATCTGCGTTAGATCATTCATCGGGGGTTTCCCAAATTTTCATATGAATACATGTTTGTGTACACACATGAAAATTTCACACCGTTTCCTACCTGTTGTTTTCAAATATTTCGCTTTCAAATTCTTACGACAAAGCACAATACTTTGTTGTCTTCCAAAAATATCTCCACATGGCGTGACAAATTAAAAGCCACGCAACTGCTATTTTTTATTTTATTTACAATAAGACACGAAATAATATAATTGTTTCAACTCTTAGCCCATATCATTACATAAAAAAGGAAAGTTTATAATACCATAACTAACTTCATACATCGAGTAATATCATGTTTGTGGTAATAGAAGTAATAATCTAAGTATAATCTATGGTCTTAATAGAAGTGTGAATAATAGTGGTTTATGTCATTTCAAATCTATTTGTTTGTGGTGTGATTTCATATAGAATGTAAGCAATTTACTTTCGTTTGTTAAATTTCCCTTTACATTGGAAGTGGCGTCGATTTTTTATATTCTTGAAATTGGAGCCAATTTCCGATTGGGATAATACAAAGCTATCGCTACTGAAAGACACTGAGAGTTTAGGATGTCAATAGTACATTCGTGATCCACCAGTTGATCGCTTCGTGGTTTTCAATTGATGACAAAACACTCATGAACGAGTAAGTTTAATATGCGGAAACTTCGCATAGAATTACATTCATGTACATATTATATTTCATATATAAAACATGTATATGCTAATAATTTAAAATTAAAAGCTTTCCTAATACTGAAATGGTTTTGTAATGTTTATTAAAAATATCGTTGCACAAATTACCGCATCGACGTTCGATTGATAAATACGCGCGTTTTAGTACCAGAAGTTGTGAGTTTTAAACTCACAACAGTTGTTTGAGGAATTTTTAAATTCAAATATGAAATAATTGATGTTTAATGAATTGGCTGATTAGCTGATTATCAATTCTTTTGAAGAATAAGCTGTCATGATAAGTCTGAAGTGAAGTAAAAACAGTGTTAAAATCTATATGCCTCGTATGCATTCATATATTAGCGAAGATGGTAAAAAATACTCTTGCATTCTCGTTCTTGTATCGTTTTATTTAAACTTAAGTAATAGTATATAGTTAAATAAATTTGTAAAATATCAAGGTTTAGATACATACTATATTCGTACTCTTTACTTTTATATTGGGATTTTTTTTAGAAAAACAATATTGTACTTAAGACTGCAAATTTAAAAATAATAAATACGGGATAGCATATGTGTCACTTATTCACATTATTAAATTCATGTTGGTTGTATCAGAGAGTTTGGAGAGATGAGTTAAAAATAGTCTGTAAGGACCATGCAGAGGTTCCCGGGCTCACCGAACGTTGATACGAGGCTGTACCGCGTAATCCAGGGCGGTTGATTATTAATGGCTATATTTTTGAGATCACGTTGATTTATTTAGGTAAAGAAGATATTATGTAAAAATTCGTTCACTCGTTTAATGGGAATAGTCGTACCTGTCTCGAATCCGTGAATAGAGATGATCTTTATTTATCGTTAACAATGTTGGAACCGGACGCCAAAAACTCGTTAATTTGCATCAGCCACAAGTATCACAACAAATAAACTAAATGCCAATTTATTACTCGTTTTGCATTTGAAAACTAATATGTATATACAATATATATGTAGTCAATAGGAAATATATTTTTTAATAGAAATCCACGTTGCAAAATTTAAATAATTTTATTATTATAATATTTATTGTTAATTTCCCCGGGCTACAGAAAAATATTAGACTCAGAAAAGAGCAGTAGGTCAGAAAAGGTTGCTAAATACTGGCCTAATCTGTCGAAGATACGATCATTATTGTAAACATACTTTAATGACCTGGTTTATATACTTACTGCAAAGAATGATATATCAATAATATAGATAGGCTTGTAATCCAAGTAAGTGACTATTATAAATAGAGATTCCAGATGAAAGTAAACCGCAGAATGTGAGGGTTATAATAGAGAGACCACTTAAAACACGCAAATCATAGTATAAAATGTTCGTAATTATTCTTAATTGGGCATACTACAATGGAAAGTATGAAATATCATATGCAAGTGATGTAAATGAGTAGAAATTAGTGTTATAAACCATATGGTAGAATTTAATCGGTCAGTTGTAGCGTATTATTTTTTAAAATTTAGTCTTATTTCACGTATTTTTTTCAGAATAAATAATGTTAAAGATAAATATTGTTTCTTGTGCATCACATCTGATAATTATTTAAACATTCACTTCGAACTAAATCTGCTTATTAAAATAAAAAAGTAGAGGATTGTTAATTACATACCGTTAATTACGAATTATATTATACAAAATCAAATAATTTTTGAAAACTTTCTTCATTTATTTTGATTTCATTAATATAATTATTACTTTCGTAATGAGCCAAATTGCGGTTGTCAATTTATTGTTAAAATTAATGATTTTATTCACAATAATGTAATGCATCATATATATAAATATTTTTCATATATATTGCATGACAATATGTATACGATACTCACGTTAAGTTTGTAGAGCATTCTATCTTTCGGTATCAAATAAACATAAATTTGAAGGTGATTTGACTCCGTTTATAAAATCCAGCGATGAGAATCCACCAATGATGATAAATGTAATCGATTAAACCAGTATTCATTGTTGGCTATCGCATTGCCAAGTTTTATTCCTAAGTATTTAAATTTATAGAGGTAAATGAGATATGTATTTAAAAATATAACAAGTTGTGTGCATTGATTTTGCCGATCATGCTTCCAAATCAGTAAGTAAACAAAACATTTCACGTTTTACTATCACGTAACAATACTCGAGAAGTTTAAAATATGGCCGCGAAGGACCGAGAAATTTATGAAGGATCATGCATACAGAGAGTACATTTCACGAGTAAATAGAGACTTGTGCTAACATTCAATTGCTCATACTGTTTTGTACCTATGACAGTATCCATATTTAGTCAAATTAATTGAACTAATTTGCCTCAGATACCCGTTTGCATTTGTATTATTTTTTTAACTACGACACAATAGTTTAAAATTAACTAATTTTAATTAGAAACCATATATACAAAACAAACACTTGACATTTGTATAAGTATACAATATATACTAAAAGACAAATGGTCTGAACACTCATTCTGAAATTAGTAATTCACATTCGGTGAATCACAGCGATTTTTTCAGACGAAGAACTGTATTTTGATTCATCACCTTGTAGCGAGTCCTTTGCACTCTGGTAGACTTTGGTAGACAAAAAGTCTAACAAGACCAACTATCGTTAAACGTGATTTGCACCAAACGAGTGCTGCTGATCGACATCGTCCTGCCGATCAAATGTGTATATAGAGTAGTGTTTTATTTGTTTTACCTTATTGCTATTTTTATTGTAAAATAATAACATACTAACAATGTTACAGTACATCAAAATCAATAGGCCGCCAGAGCATGTGAAAAGAATCGGGTATGTGTATAAGCTGCTAAAATGAGTTATGCAATGGCATACGCTTACGCCTGAGCATATAGCTCAAAACAGCAGGCGCTCATAAATGATAAATAGAACCTAGCAGGAAACGTTTTAGTAGTCTAACATAAATATGTAATGTAAAATATGAACTATAAATACTACGATTCTGGTAAAGGTTGATAAACATTTCATTTTATGATTCCTTTGTACTGATTTCCAATATTTATTTCAGAGGGTTCATGTAATAAAGTGAAATGCAATTCGTCATTTTTATAATATTTTTCAGAATGCATGTATCGGAAGAATTCAAAATAATATTTTTGCTGACACAATAAACATAATAATATATATATATACACAGTAGAGAAAGCAGAATGACCGCTGGAGAGAGTAATTGATGGATGATCGATAATACAAATAATGCACACTCATTGTACAATGAAGAGGGCAACTGTTTTCATTTTGCTACAATTGGCCACTGCTTTTGATAGATATTATAAATGAATTTGATAAGTGATTGTCGGCTTTTGTGCGGAAGTATGCTTTCAGTAGAAAATAATGGAGTCTCAATAACAGAATCGTATAATATATCGCTTGTTTTCGCTGTATATTTCCTGTTTCTCCGGTAAAACTCTCGTTTAGTTTTCATATAATACATTATTTACGCGTGTAATTTTACCAATGGGTTTAAATGAAAGAGCTTTTAGTTTGAAAATAAATTAATTGCGCTAATAATGTTGAGTATTTAATTATAATCCACTCTCTCATACAAATGAATAAATCAATTTCTCACTATTATTTGTCACGCAAAGTTATGTTCACAATAAAAACAATTTTCAAGGTAAGCGTGTCAATCAATATTTTGATTTCGTGATATGAAATGTATCTTTAAGAACGGGAAATTATATGCAACAACCAACCACCCATGCATATACGAGTATTTTACCCTGACCAAATATCAGTGTATATTAATTTTTTATTAATTAGTTTTGATTAAAAAAATCAATTTCCGTAACCACCACGTACGGTGACATATTAAGTAAATTATTTTTTATCAATAACGTGATTCATATTCAGTGGTGTAGTGGGGTGGAAATATGCAGAGATGGTGCTACGCCATATTATTGGTTTTCAGAAATACGTTCTCACTAGCTATTAGAAAGTTTACAAGTTTGTACCAGAAGGGTTACTAGTATTACAATGAATTAACACTCCAGTTCCTTATTTAACACTACACCACTGTCTATATCAAACATCCAGTTTGTTCTCAAAAGCCCACGCTTGCATATCTTAAAAGAAGAATGTTGCCAACACAGTAAAGATACAATGTTAAAAGGATTATAGTAAGTTGTAGTATATTATTGTGCAAACATAATGAAACACTAGGAATAAAATTTTGATTGATATAACACGTCACGATAATTATTTTTGACATCACTGGAGCTAAATTAGGTAAGTCAAAAATAAGATGATCGTGCATGGCGCCAGAGATAAAATGAAGCCCTTAAATAAAATATAATATATTCCACGTATTTTGTAATAAAAAAATGATTTAAATGATGAAATATTTTAATATCCAAATTCATTCAGAAACCCCATTTTTTTATAACAGACTTTAGGCTATACGGACACCCCTCACCCACATTGGCACGTTATGATGAAGTTCTACTGTATATGGATCTCCTCATTATTAGGAACTATTTTGACAGATTTATTTCAGGGCAATGATCATAAATCATCAGTTATTTTCTCAACTCAATCGGCGTTCGGTTCTGCATCTAAAATACAGGAGATATTAGAATCGAGCGTGGAAACTTCTACTCCGAATTCAAACATTCGATGTAAATATCAAATATGTAAATAAGTTTCCAAAAATGAGTCTTTGATTTTCGGAGTAAATTGCGGCAAATCCGCAGAATAACCTCGACATCTATCGATTGAATTTCGACTACAAATCGATAGCAAACTTTTTAATAATCTTTAGCGAACAGTTTTAGCGAAACAAATCGACGCTGTGGGATACATAGCATTGTCAACAGATAATGCAAGAGTGACAAGAAGAAATGCGTGAATAATACATAGCAAGAATGAAAGAAGACTAGTTATTAACGTGTTATGGTGGCAACACTATTGCAGTCAACTAATGTGGGTCACGATGCCCTGGTTTGAGCATCGACTGCAGACTCCTTAATCGGACTCGGGCGAGAATGTGTGGGCCATAAAATATCATATTATATTGCTACGTAATCGGCATTCAATGACAATGTAAGTACTAGTAGGACAGTTGTAAATTAGTCATCGGTATTCGTAGAAGATTACTAAATGAACCTCGCTTGTGATGGTGCACTCGCGTCGACGACGTGAAACTCTAATCCAAGATCAAATTTCGTATGAGATGTTTTCCTGTCTACCACGTGGTAAGATCATAATTATATGCGTGTACGTGTGCGTTCATTAAAATTGCTTAAATTAATTGGAATTCACTTGGTAGTTACACATATGAGAAGATGTAGATTTTACTGGATTGTGATATCGATTAATTATTATATAAGCACCGCAGACGAGAGTTTTTCAAATATATGATAAAAATTAAAAAAAAAACTGTGTTATCTCTAGGTAATGTGGAAAAAATTATATTCCCCTACGTCACTAAACACAATAGCTTAGCATCGTAATTATAAACTGTGTCACACATATGTTGAGACTATCAATAATAGTGATAAGAAATAACTATCGAAAAAACTTATCAATATCTGGAATTATAATTTAATATAACTATTTTACCGATATAATTTTAAATATATTATGCTTGATTTTATTGTTTTATTTTTAAATTAAAATACCAGATGTAAGAAAAAAACAGCCAATATGTTTTTTCTATCATTTGACTTACATAATATATTATAGAGTCTTTCCATGGGATGTTGATAATTAATTAATCACATATATGAATTTCAAATTAAATTCACGGAAACGCTTATTTATTTACTTGGCATTTTATTAATTTGTTCATTAACGGGCTTCGCTAGTAATTCGCTAAGCTAGAAATGACGAATTTTTCAACTAAAATATGGTTTATAACCTTTTAAATCCTAAACAACTATAATACGTTATTCGTAGTAACAGAGAGAAATGCTAACGACTTGTCCACAAAAAATATTTAAAAGAGGTTGTATTTCCGGCTAATATTCTGGAACTTTATAGTATTGAAAGAATTAAATAAGTATCATTTTTTATTCATACATAGTTGTTTCCTAAGCAAGTAGACACTATACAGCACCTCTTAGAATATTGTATTGTATGTATGAATATTTTATTATGGCATTAAATCTTAAACGTGCATAAGAAAAGTCGTTTATTTGAGGTAAAACACACATATATTATGTGAACATATCCTTATTGAAGATCCGCTCCGAGTCTAAGAAGCATTATTTGGATAGAATGCTCTGCCACCAAGAATGTCATTTAATACCTAAGCCATGCTAATGCACCGTAGTTAATCTGGAAATACCCTGGAATACTGAACAATATTAGGTGCTATTAAACTGAAGAAGACTCTGGTATAATTCAGACGCTCCAAGATATTTGTTTCGCTTTAGATGTGATGGAAACGAGCAGCTGTAGAATCCAGTGTGTTATTTCCGTCATAATAGAACCACCTAAAGGTCACTCGTTTTATGAATATTTATAATACGTCTTACGAGTGAACATTAATTGTGTTTTAAAGGTATAACTCTTAAACGCCGATAGAGAATGTAAAACGTAAAAATGAATAAATTACATTGAATTATTAATAGATTTAAGTTGAATAGCAAATCGCTTTGTGAGATATGTATTTCTTAAAAACTATTGCTTTTTTCGCTGGGTATTTTTTTGCATATTCCTAGGTTATGTCAGTATTTCTTCGTTGATTGTAATTTATAGAAAACATTCATCAGTCTCCAGTCTGTAGAAGTATCCGCAGCAAAGTTCGCTGATATGTATTTATTGAAATACGCTTTGCAGCTAATGAGAGATGTTATACCTTGGCATTCGTACTGATCGTATATCGTAACAATCTGATTTTAAAGCCTCAAAAACATTAAAATTCCGCTATTGATCGTTTAGTGGTTACTGCATGTTTAAAGATGATATTGCTTGCGATATACTTGCATCAATGTATTGTAATTGGAAATTAATTATTCATACAGCGCAATATATCAACTCTATGACACTAGACAAAACGAAATAAACGATAGTTTGCAGCGTTTGCCTTGTGATATTACAGTGGCACGATTTAAGAGAAAACATATTTAATTATGAAAAATAATGTTTAAGCCACAACCATTAGCAAATAATTCACGATTATTCACATAGACTTATCGTGTAGTTTTCAATTTAATATATTATTATATTTAAATCAGACGATTCTTACTACGAACATTTTCGCTATAGCAATATGACTTCTTATTGTTTTAAATTAGCTAATAGTCATTTAATTTAAATGTGAGTTCACTACTTTTATGTTATTTTACTATTGCTATCTAGATATGGATAAACGATGAATAGAAAATACAAACAAATGGAGATGAAAGAAGCGATTACTTTTTACGTAATATATATTTACATAATCTTTTATGCCATCTAAAAGGCTTGATCATATATCTCAATCTCTTCGAGAACTGAGAAATTCACCATTCTGTTCTGCTCACGTATATACTACCACGCCATGATGACGTATTCAATGTTAATAATAATAAAAAAATATTTCATGCTGATTAATATTTACACAGTGTATTTATGGTATATTTACATAATTAGGAAGTCGCACCATGTTACAGCCTCAAAACCTTGAAAGCAACGATCGGTCGTAACGTCTATTGTTTACAATTCTTTAGTGGTTGCGAGGGTCGCGGAAAACTTCTGTGAAATCGGACGAAAATTGTCACGAATCCATCGATATGTGATAATGGTTTTTACATTTGGTATATACAATGAAACACGTGGACGTAAACACTGACAAAAATACAACGTAGTTTAATATTAACTTACAAATAGTTCGAGCAGATGTAGTCTTCGGTCCGTAAACAAATATAATCATTAATAACTTCAAATTAATTTTTCAGTTGAAAAAATAACAGTGCTACTGACAGTGATTATTCTGTGGATTCCATATGGGTTAAAAGAGATTCTTATTTTTTGGATCGATCGGCCATTGAAAATAAGCTGTCATGAGTTACGTACATTGAAATATTTGAATTAAAAAATAAACTATCCTAAGGCAAACTCGAGTTTTTTTATCATAGTTTCAATACAAAGCACAAGAATCATGCATATGCTACAACATATAGATAAGGAATTAGAAAGTTCCACCTGGGATACTCCTGGTACCGTATAAAAGTGGTTCATATTCCTTAAGAAGTGGTATACACTTGTATACTGAATATGAAGAGGAAAAAAGGGAAAAATAGTTTATTTTATATTTTTCAAAATGTACTAATACACTGAGACAATGTACTTGTGAATTGGAAAACTCTGCTTTTAATAGAGTTTTGTTTTAGATTATAAGACTGATTAATAGGACAATACATGGGAATTGATTAAATATGGTTGAACTTCAGGAAGATAACAGTTTAATATATTATCCGACCGGCAGTTTAGAAAGAAGCGATTAATTCGGTGGTAATTTACCTTCGCTATAAACATAACAATAGAAGAAGAATATGTATAATATTTATATGTGGTCATTGAGTGACACTTCAAAATATTCAAGGCAATATATAGACCGCAGAGTAATTCAATTGACTGAGGTATAGTCCTATTGAAAAGTTAGTTATGAAGCTTGACCCATGTTGCCGGTTCGTTGACACCATACTATTATCGATTCGGTTAACCCTCAAAAGTTAAGGCCACTTTGTTCATATACTCATCGGTCGTTACACCGTATCAAAATAATCGCTAGTATTAATGATGGAAATACAGGTGTAATTTTGTATGTCTATTATCGTTTTTGGTTCAAGATCAGGCGGTTACGAGGTGGCTTAGCCTCAATATGAAAAAAAAGTTGCTCAAATTGACTGATAAATGTTTTATGAAACGATAGGAAGTGTTACATTATGATACTATTGCAAAAAGGACTGTCATTTAGATAATGATAATCAACGATAAAATAAATGTTAATTGCAGACTTCTAAATGACATTTTTGCATACGGATGCATAATTAGTAAAAATTACTTTTTTTTTAAGATGTGTAACATTAGGATCGTATTATGCTATGAATATCATGCGGCATTATGCAAGGGGCGGCAAACGTAGCGAAATCAATACAAATGTTCCAAACGTACGAATCATCTGGGGGCGCAAAATATTATTGTGAGGCGGTGAAATTATGTGAGGAGGCGCGATATTTTTGACCTATGCGACCTACTACGTCCGAAAGTATAAATTATGAACAAACAAATTCTGGGCAAATGTACGAAAGTAGAAATTTCAAGATAGGACGGGAGAAACATAAAGCAAATGAACCAGAATTTTTGGTAGAAGGTGAAAAATATTTTCGGCGTGCGAGGAAGGTGGCATTTTAATCATCTGAGAAAATATACCACACGGCCTTGGTATCTATGTTTGTGTTTATCTTAGTTGACCAGTTATTCCGTAAAACCATCGCGATTGTTATTAACTGTGTTGGCTATTTTTTCCATTATGAGTCATGATGTATTATTTCTATATTATACAGCAGAAAATACATGTGTGTGTCTGCCTGTCACAAATTCTTCTCCCAAACGGTAAACAGCAGCAAAGTGAAATGTTCATATCTTTTTTGAATTGCCGTCTTTAGGTAAACTGTTTTACATTTAAAATCATCACTAATGATCAAAAATCTCAAAATATTGTTTAAAGCCAAGTATTAAAACAAATTTGCAAAAACATGATGAATAAAAATAATTTGAATAAATAATGAGTTTAAGTCTTTCTTAGAAATTCCGGATAATAAAGCTAATGATATAAAATACAAAAATAAATACGTATTTCTATTTATTAGTTTAATAATGTATTTATATAATTTGCAGTAGTATACTTGTAGTTTAAATCTTTCCTCTATTATCTATTACTTATTTTATTTTCTTCTACGTGAATAAATAAATACACAATATACGTTGAAGTAGAAAATATTACAGTAGATATAAATATTATGTAAACCAATTAAAAGATATTTGAAGCATATAGTATTGCGCTTTGTCTATTTCCTAAGTGGACCATAGACACCTTCAAGACTACATATATCATTATATTATCATAATTTGTACGTTCATTTTCTGTCGAAATCCTGTGAAAGACCACTTTTTATTTGCAAGTGACGTTTTAGAAACTGAAAATGGGTTAGACCAAGAGTATTGTTAGTTATATATAGCTAGTACAAGTAGGAGAATAAGAATGAGCCATGTTCATTGTTCTCAATGTACATAACCTCAAATACACCTGACGAGGTAAACCACAAACGTGACAGAAGACTCAACATAAATAAATTGAAACCGTGATGATTAATTTTCTCTTATTCCGCTAGCGACAAACTTCATTGGTTTGTTGGACTCCGAAATAATACGAAATCCTTCAAAAGTTTAGTGAACCGCTTCGAAGGTAATCTCATGTCGACCGTATGTAGGTTACGATTTTAGTTTTCATGGTGTGATACATATTTTAAATTGAAACCGCATATTAATGACGGTAGCATTTGTTTAATGTTGAAAGATATTTTTAATACGAATTTCACGTGTATGAATAAAAACATGCAAGTCTTTTTTGTAAATCCTTGGTATAAATTTCAATATTAAGCATACTGTAAATGAAAATCCTTTTAAGAAATTATTAAACCATATGTTAGATGTATTCGGTGGAATATTCATATCCTGGCAGAACCTGAAAGGAGCCAGAGCGATGTGATAAATAACTTCCAGATTCCGGAATTCGTTATCATAAATATAATCTCAAATACCGAAAAAATTTAAGTTGAATTCCGAAATTACCTTACACGAGCTAAAAAAAGAATCTTCCAATTCTCAATCCAATTCCGAAAAAACCCAAAAAATTCCGGAATTTCTAAAAAATCCGAGATTTCGAAATTTGATCGAATTTCGAAAATATTGAAATAGCGATTTTTTTTCTCGAAGTTTAAAATACCTATGTGTGCTCTATATATTATAAATGTTCAAAAATGTTACTATGTATCATATTTAAAATCAGTTGTGTTCACGCTTCTTTTAACATGAATACAATATGGTGAGAGATAAGACAAAATAAAATAGCCACTATGGATATGCACTCATACAAATATTATGTAATATAAGGTAATTATAATTACAATGAATATTGAAACATTTGGGTTTCTAGTTTTTCTGATGTTTCCAGTATTTCATTGAAATTGATTATGCCCCTTGAACTTTATGTTGAATTTTTAGATTTAGTAAGTAAAATTTATTCACATTCAAGTGAGTGAAATTTAAATTTAAATATTTATAATCTGCTGAATCATATTTTGTATGTCTGTCAGTGTTAAAAAACATGTTAAAAATAAAAAAAGACTTTTCAAGATACCAACTAAAAGAATAACTAATTAATATTACTTAAACGCGTGGTTGAAATAATGAATAATTATAGTTATTTCCAACTATGTATAACGGGTTTAGTGCAGACAGCAGATCGTTTATATATATATTAATACAAATATTCACCAGCGAACATTACATTGTAAAAAATATTTTTAATCTAAAAATAATATATTGCTTAAAAAACGATGTTTTAGTACTACAAAAATTAAATAATCATATTATTTCTTCTGGTTTGCGTCAAAAACACATGGTGAAATAATATAAAAAGTGATAATTTGGCTCTCCATCTGAATACATAAACATCACATACGTTTCTAAGAATCCTTGTCACTATCCAATCTACTCCCATCTCCACATGATTCCAGTATATCTCTAGAAGGATCGATAGTGCATGACAGATCTAGCTCTAGCGAAGTATTGTCACAATTATAGCGAAAAGTGTACGTGTCGTATAATATCTCCTCGTTAGAATACACACTATGTGCCACCATAAGCTTGAAACTTCGTATACGGTCATTTGTGAAATACTAAGTGTATTAATATAATATCATGGTTTGGTGTGCGAGTTTGTTTAGAACACCTATGTTTTGTGACAGTTATATTACGCTGGAATTTCATACATTGGAAGTAAAATTCTTGGTAGGTAGGATGCCAGTAACGTAATTATTTTAATGTGAACACGTCCAGTGCATCCAGCACGTATAGTTCTAGTATTTTTATTCGTTTTGTAAAGTGAGATGCTTTTCAGTACTCGAAGAGCGGATAAATCTACGGTACGATGAGCATCAAATAATAGTGAACACCTTCAAAGAGAAGTACTTGCTTACGGTACAGGCTTAACAGTCTGATTCACACCGCAAACTTTTCTTTAGGATAGAACGGCTTCCCAATCTCAGATTCGTTCAACTTATCACATGCAATATAATTATGACTAAATATTATCGTTAAATGTTACGGGTACTAGGAATATAGCTTTACGATTATTTTCGCAATCGGAAGATAGTCGGAAGTCGTTCGATACATATAAGAGTAAAGTTGAGGATGTTTCGAGAGAGTTTCAACTTACCTGCCGCCTCGTTAAGCTAGGTAGATTTTAGCTTAATGAAAAGTCGCTAAATTATGTATATGACGTCTTTACGAGATGTTTTGGAATGATGTGAGGAAATTGTATAACGAAGGGGATTATTGGAGTGTGTGTGGCGTGGTATCAACATGCTGCACTTAGGATATGTAAGAAGATGACGCGTTCAATACTGGGTGGCATTAGAATCAGATTATTAAAGGAATGGTATTACTTCTCGGAAATACCCATTTGAACTATGATGGTGTATGGTAATCTGGATATTTACTCTTATCAATAGTAACTGAAATGATAGCTTCATCCAAAATATGGACAACAGTAAAGGTAGATAGATAGTATTCGAAACAGAGTTTTCCCAGGATATTAATTTCCAGAATATTAAATATATATCTATAGCCGACAACAGACGGATATAATTATGTAGTTACATAAAGTTCAGGAGAGCCAAAAATGTATGTTTTTTTAAACTCCTATAACTTTCATAAATATTAATGCAGATCGATAAAAATATATTTATAATAGAATTTAATAGTTGTGAATCGGAAACAAGTAAAATAAATCAAAATTTAAATCCACTAAACCTTTCCGAGTCCTTATGTTTCTAACGTGTTATGGTTGTTCCATCTATATATCCATATACAAATATTGTAGATATTTCTTTAATCTTTTGTGACACAACTTTCATCTTTTTGTCACTGATAAACATTATTATTAACTACAAGTTGTTATCAAATTTGTGCAAACTTGCATCCGTATGCTTGTGGTGTGTATGTTCGTGGCTGTTATAAATTTATCGTGCTTTGAAGAGTTTATGATTATTTTTGTATACAACTATTTTATTTCGTTACTGTTTCGAATTTGTGTAAATTAAAAGAGACCAATGGCTCGAGTAATATAAAAAAAGTAATGCAAACCTCTGCTACTGAGAGTTAGTATGCATATGTGAAATTAGTTTCTACAGAAGCGCGCTCTTTTCCATAAAAGATTGCTTGTTTTTCAGAATAATGTAGCTACAATTATTATAATGTATTGCGCCTGGCAGCAGTTATCTTGCGCACGCGCCGTTCACCGTCTTGATTTCGTTTGCGATATTAATTATTACAGTAATTATCATTATTGTATCACAGCCGTTATTTGTTAATGTAGGCGTTAAATATATAAAGTTACACCCAATATTTGTACTGCAGACTTCACAATATTTAAATACACTTGTAGGTATAGTGTAGGCATAAAAAATGGTCTATATTATTTTTATTTTAGTCCCCGTCACTGTCAAAACGTAGGTGTTTATTAACATTAACATTTCGGACAAAATTCCGGCGGCCAACTTTCCGACAGAATTAGGTGACAAAAACTGAAAGAATGGCAACGAAAAAATAAGTTGTATTGAACATTTACAAAAATATGATAATCTCCCCTTGCTTTGGTACAACGTAATTTATTTGAGTTATGAAATAAATAAGTATATTCAAATTGTATATAACATTAATAGCTGCAGATGTAGAGATAAAACTTGCAACAATCCGGCAGTGGAGCACGCGCGCTTACCTCTCGGTCATCGGGCAAAATCTAAAGACGCATGGTTGGATACTAAATTGGTTGAGCAATTGACTGACAGCCACTTGGCATAGAATATACCAGAGAGGATATTAAGCTTTGAACGAATTGTTTTAATACTTTTTTATGATATGACATAAAAAGTATTCTTCTTGCACACCTACACCCTAAGCGGAGCATATGGATACCATATCCCACCACTAAAAATCCATATCGCTATATACCATATACCATAGGCATGCACCTGCATTCCGTAAATCCGCCAAATATATTCAATAGAATAAAGATAGTATTTAGTAAGTTTATATACATTATGACTGTTTTTTTTGCAAACATTCAGATTTCCAAATACCCTAGCGTCATAAATTACACCACAATGTATTCTAATCTTTAATTGTATGCATAACTTTATATGTGGAATGAACTATCAATATTTTAAATAACTTAAGGTATCCTATTCATCAGAAATTTATGACTAGATTAGATAATTAAATAAAAATATAATTGTTATAAGCTGTTATAATCATCGGAAATCGTTTTTTCTTCTATCACGAATTTTTAAAAAATAAAATAAGGGTAGACCCATAGCGCTCGATGAAAACTTGTAATGAGCTCAAAAACTATTTAAAATTATAGATTTCAAGTAGATTAGGCGATTTACTATGACCAATAATAGTCCATTAATGTATTCGGACTGAAAATATTCGAATCATAATATAATATTATATATTCCATTTACGCCAGTCTATTCCCTTTATTCGCAAATGCCTTTTCCATGTTCACGTATAATAACTATATAACGTAAAATATATTGTAGTATTATTTTATTTAATAGTGTCGTTTTATCAGTTTTTCAGTGTAAAATGATAAATCCTTTGTGAGACTTTTCCAAGAATTAGTAATAAACACTTTTTTATTCACTTTATTTTCTCATTTAGTTAGTTTCAGAAAGATAGTTTTCTCAATATAATATATCTTGAAGTTTTGAAACTGTTTGAAACATTAAAATTCTATCAGATTTTAACAGTATACTATACAATAAAATGAAACCCAGGCCTTAAATTACCAATGTGTAACATCCGTATAAAAAAAATCATAATTTTTTAAAATAGCAGTTACTTAGTTTACATTGATTGATGATGTCTTCCGAAAAAAAGTGATCTTATTAAATGTAAGCTCCGTAGATAAGCTAAAATATAAATGATTTTATTTCACACGTCTCTATTTGAATCAGGGGTATAAGTCTATATGGTCGGGATAAGCCGTCAATTATTTCAAGATGCCATGATACTGCGTATGTTTAAATAGCTAATCTTTTTTCGTAAATGTTTTATAAATATATTAGAAAATTATTTGGAAAATTATTTTTGCGGTTTGATACCACAAATGTTTTGACGTCATGTACTAGTAACTTAAGCTAAAAAACACACGTTTGCATATATTATTCCTTGAATTAACAAAAGTAATCAATTCATTGAATGTTATTCTTGAATTAGACAGTGTATGTTTGTGTTACTGCGTTCTCAGAAGATTTCTAGTATTTGTCAGAGGAAACATTTTTTTATTTATTTATTAAATATTTGACAGCCATTAGCGAGCTTGTTAGTACGTTTTGCGCGTTGTTTGATACAAAAGCGACCATCTTGCCAATGTTTTGTGTAAATATTTGGTTATCGATCATCTGGCTGATTTTTTAAATGTTTTATAGTACTTATGCTTTTAAAGATATTACAGCGAGTTGCATATTGAAATATCCGCCATATAGATAAATAGAAAATGATTAAAGTTGTCGATAATAATCAGGGAAATTACAATTAAATTTAAGAAGATTAGTAGGAATATAAAAACATTTTATATACTAATGATATATTGTAATAGATATAGTTTTGTTTTCGAAGTCAATGTAGTCATATCATGACTTTTTCTAACATTGACCTAAAAATGTTTTTTAACCATTTTCTCCCGATGAGAATATGGATCTCATCAAAGTGACTTATTATATGTATATATTGTTTCGCAGGAAAAAACAATTGTCAGCCAACCGCTTACGGGTGATTGATTAATTAGGTCTACGTTTCTACCTGGATATTTTAGAACTAAACAAAGATTTATTTTTATGAATATCGAAAAATATAATATTAATAATATTATGTATTTTTATGTTTTAAGCCGTAATGAAAATAATATTTTCTTATTGAGTTAAACTAATATAATATTAATGCTACAATGAAAGCGAGTTATAACGATAATAACAAATGATAAAGTGTAATAGTATGGTTTACGAATAATCTGTAAGGTATAATATATTATACATGGACTGAAATTTTCTAAAAAATCGCTAAAAAATACGCACCAACATATTAAGCTAATGTGTGAGGGGAAATAATACATTATCTAGATGCGGTCTGGAAATATTTCAAATTTGTACACAATTACATTTGATATATTAATAGCATAATTGATAAAGGTTTATGACCATTAAATATCTAGTAATTTTGAAAATACTGTGATACAATATGAGCGGTGTCTGTTATAACATTGTCTTAAAAATACCATTCCCAAAGTCTAAATTACAACAATATTCACCGGAGATATTAATCGGTCATTAAAATAATAATTATTACTAGCCGAATTAAATTAAATGTTGATATATTTCAAATACGCTATAAATAATGTGGAAAAATATCAAAATAAATTAATTTGCTATTAAAATTAAGTTGATGCAATTATAGTGTTTATATTATCTTTTTGAATTTAACACAGTTCACTTCATATATCTCATTACTACACGGTTTCGTATGATTTGCAACATTTTTAAATTACGAGCATTGACACTACGACACTACTTACACAAATGTTCTTTTTTTAAATAATGCATAAATAAAACAATCAATCGCAACTCGTTCCGAATTCGCCGATACCTTCGTTTAAATGTTTTATTCTATGTTTTTTAATTATTATTATTCTGTAAACTATTTACCTAAAAATAATTATTCGTATCAGTGTGCGTAATCTTTCATCCTAATAAATGGACGACTTTCAATTTAGTTTCAAATTTGCAGTTGATATCGATATACGGGTATGTTCATGTATTAATTATAAAGTCATTGTATACAGCTTTCAAATAGTTTCGGTGAAATCTATTTCCATAAACCATCTTCAGTCGATGTCGATAGTATTAAATATTACATTACAGGAATAACGCAAGTGTCATGCTTAGTACCAATTGCCCGTATTTACATGTCAAAACTATATTTTTCAACGATCAATAATTGATTTATTAACGATTAATACACATCCAAGTACAACTCTACCGCTTTATTACAATTGTTTAGGTTTTGGCGGTATTGTCAAGATTGCCGTATATTAGTGATTATAATGTTATAATAAAAAATAATTTACTCATATATTTATAATTAAATGTAATTATTCTACCATACTGTCCCTTAGTTGCTAAATGTCATACATCGAATTTTGATTTTTTTAACTTATGGCATATTGTGTATGGTGTGTGTTACTATAATAAAAACGAAAACGCATGAAGATTAAATAATCCGTAATTTGTCTATGTAAAAACAACATACCTGTAGAAAATGTCGGAATGTGCAATACCAGGAAGTAAGCAGCCTTCAGATGTTTTTTTTAAAACTCGTTATGTATGTATTAAACTAGTAAAAAAAACACACTAAAATATAACAACACAACACTTTTATTATTTTGCTTATTAAACACGAACTTATTTACGTTTATTAATACTTTTCAATTAATAGATAATACAATATTGTAAACGTGCGATGTATTTGTGAAATTGTTTTAAAACGTTTATTCAGATATAAAACTAAACAAACAAGATCCAGCACAATTATTTGACGTACAATGTCCGAGCACAATGCTTAGATCTGGACCACTTTATTGGCCAAATAGTTTGTCTATGCAAAACCGAAAATAATTATTTGTATTGAATACGTCCAACGTTTCAAATACGATAAAAATCTGCGATGTGTGAAACTCTGCCACACAACCAACCCACTCTACGCTTCTCGTATTACTGACTGTTGTTGAGAATGTATTTTGAATGAAGCCGAGAATTGATAGACCAGTCACCCTCAAATGTTATTTTACCTGTTGTTCGTTTAATAGTTAATCGTCGAAATGGAATGAGCGACAGATGCCTGGTTCGAAAATAAAACGTTTAAAAGTCATTTATACAACTACTGTACATTAATAAAAATATATTTACTGAGTTTTAAATAATTGCTGCAATTTAGAAGATTATTGATTTATAATAAATTGGCTATTAGACATATTTTATATTTATAATGTTTAAATATACTCAAGCCTTGAAAAGAAAAAGTGAATAAAGTGAGTAACCATCTGAAGTTTTATTTATCATACATTGCCTGTTTTATTAACGGACCCTTTTTTCCTATAATACACTATCAGAAAAAGCCTAGAGAACACGAATGAATATCGTTTACTTTTTGTAAATCGTATGTCTTTTAGCCAATTCATTATTGGCATTTTCTTGTTTAGTAATATTTACGAAATTCAAATCTTTCCTTGAATCATGAAAAAAATATCGATGGCTGTATAGAATTTTGTTATATAATATTAAAAATATTGTAGCATAAAAATATGAATAGATCGACTTTTATGTCTAATGCCTCTACACGAACATTTTGAGCAAGACAGTTGTTCAGGATTATAGAGTGGTTTCAATATTCATGAATAATACTTTTCTGGGTAAATTTTTTTTTTTTAATTATGGTCAGTAAAATAAAATAATAAAGCCAATAAAGAAATAGATTCACAGATACTTTATTCATAGTCCTATGCTTGTGTTTTTATACGCTTGTTTATTTATTTTTCAGGTTTGATATTTTAATAGGTTTTTCCATAAAAGGTGAATAGACCATAATGGCCGCACCTTCTGCGACATACGCGGACCGCGGGTTTCGAAGCGCCGCAAAAGAGCTTTACCTGCTGACGATCGCCTCGTGTCCAAATTCAAAATACAAAAACAGTATGGTCGCCAGGCAACGGAGCATCACTAATTTGACAAGAGGAATGCTTTCTTCAAAAATCACCGCGATTATTGGAACACAGGTGGCGCACCGACCGTTCTCGACGACTTATCATTAAATTTCAAAATACCACAAAAAGCGCGCCAAATTTGCAAGTCATTTTGAAATAATACAAGAATGATTATTTACACTCATTATACGATATTCATTTTTTCATAGTCCCATTTCATTAATAATTTATTTCATTCGAATTTGAAATCTTCATCAATTACCATCTGACGTTGAGAAAGAAACTGTGGAGATTTTAACACCGCAGAAGTTGAAACACTTAAAAAATATTTATTTTGACATTCAAAAAAAATAATAACCTTCAAGTGCCGCCTTTCTCGCGTACCAAAAATATTTTTCACCTCCTACAAAAAAAAAAAAAAAATCGTTATTTTTTTTATGTTTTTCCCGTCCTATCTTGGAATTTCTACTTTCGTACATTTGTCGAGAATTTTTTGTTTGTAATTTCTACTTTCAGACGTAGTAGGTCGCATAGGTCAAAAATATCGCGCCTCAGATAATTTCACCGCCTCACAATATTTTGCGCGCCCGCATGGTTCGTGCGTTTGAAACATTTGTATTGATTTCGATACGTTTGCCGCCTGATGCAACCGCGTCTCTGCTTCATAGTACGACACGGCCCTGATCGCAACACAAACCCCTTTTGGATGTACACACAATGAGTGTCAAAAGAAATTGTACATACATATAATATTTAACTTAATGTTTTATCACTGATCTATTTTAGAAATGAATACTTGAATTAAAAAAATATGGATGTACACCTTCTTTTGACGCCCACAGTGTATCGTTACGTTACGAACATAAAACGACACAATCATAAGGAATAACTTCACAATGCGTTGGTTGGATACAGTAGAGTGCATATTATAATAACTGTCCTAATAATACATTGGACCATATTGAAATATGAACCTACCTAGAATAGGATTAATAATTAATAATAATACCAATTAATAACACAAGTACTTTTGTCGAATATCACTGCGACGAAGGCCGATTCCGTGCAAGACATATCCTTAATTCTTAATTGTTAATGTGGTTCTTAATTATTTTTTGTCATAATTATGTGAACAAAAACATAGGGCGATGTTTTGTATTGTATCAACCGGTGATAGATCGATGGTGTAATAACACATCGTAATGCTGGTGATGAAGATATTATGTATATTACATAATACATACTGTACAATTTTCGTAAAGATACTTTTTCCTTATTAATTTGCGTATGGTAGATAGCTTCACTAAATAGTGTACCATTATTATTATTATTGTATTTCTACTGTCGACAGATGAAAGATCATCGGATACTATCCACATTATACATTTAACGAACGGATCTGGAATGATATGGATGCAAAATGACTAGGGGATGACAGAAAATGTTGGAGGAAACATATTTTCCAAATAGTGAGCGGGTGTTGAGAAAGAAACGAAAAACATCCGTTGTGAATTTCAGTTCATCATTCAATCGGTTCAGTTTCACCTACACAGAAACGTCGGCTTAAAATTTTCTTCTTTTGATGAAACTAAAATCTTATTTTGGGCAGATACGATTATTTTTATTCGACCAAGAAATCGATTTTTGACGTGTATTAATTCTTTCAACGTCGATAAAGATATACGTTTGCATACCACTGACATATACAGAAGCTAGACAAATAATAGATATTCGCGTTTTTACAAATAAATCTCTAGAATCTTTAGTAATAAAATATACAGAGATGTGAAATATCAAATGTACCTAACCGTTAGTATTAATTCGGTTTGACCAATCTTTTATCGTATTGGCAAATCCGATGTTTTTTGAGATGAGTGTTCCACAATTTGGTGAGGTTACCAATTCTCCAATGGCTGATATGTTTTTATTTTGTAAAATTTGCTCATTTCCCTGCAGTCCATTGCGTCACAGACGATTGATGAAATGGCAGTAATGGCGTCACGGTTTGCTGAAATTTTCACCATTCAATGGCCAACAGGAATTTCTTTTGTTATGTATTGCTTTAATACTCCATTATCGAGAATAAATCTCAGCGAAATATTTTCTCCTAGATTTTATGCATTGAATATTATTTTTACTTTGAAACTATTCATTAATTATTTTTCGAATTATATTTCTCATTCATCGTTTCAATTGCTCTCCACGCCTATACAACATTCTACGCTGAGTGCCTTTACGAAGTGAACGAGGAAGAATTTTCCAAGACGTTCCATTAACCACACGCAGTTTACTTTTTTAGCTAACAATATTTTATTGTATTCTCTCTATCCCATTCGCCATCCGCCATGTCAACACTAGTTATACAGGCGTATACCGTGGCTTAACTAACGTATCACTCAAAAGTGCGAGAAGTATTCCAGGAGTTGGTCTTTTTCCATAAGACCTTGGTTGGCGTTAGATCATTAGAGATTATTGCGTTTATTCATTTTATTCTTTCTTATTTTAATGACATATTATTCTTTCGTTAATATATATTAGGGAAACGGTGCGTTTCATTCCTGATTTTAATAGACAAAATAATCTTTAAGCGCGATTATCTCCGCAAAGTGTTTTGCGAGGTAATGAATATTACCTTAACAACAACGATATGTAAACATAATGGTTAAAAAACCTTTTTCACAAGTGCACTTCCTGTTCACGGCGCGGCACTCGATAAGTCTCGTATTTTTCTTAGCGAATCACTTGAATAATCATTCGTATAAATAGAATAGTTTACAAATTACTTAGTTAATAGTTTCGAGTTATAATGCATTTTCATGAAGCAATAATTTAGCGATCAGGGACCAGTTCAGCAAGCAAAGAGATGTTTGATAGCACTTATTATGTATTTATAACCATCTTTTTTATTCTTTGTATTACTATGCAATCAAAAACACCTAATACAGGTCTAAGCCAACTAATAAAAAAAATGCAAGCAAAAACGTGATATAAAGGTTTGTAATAGAAAACGAATTTCAAATGTGTCCCTTTTTTATTTTTATTGAGATTTATTTATGTTGAATATGAGATAATGTAATATAAGAATAATACAATTATCTTAAATATTGTGAAGCTAAGCTGATATTAATACAATGTATTCTGGATTATCCGTGCTAATCCGAAATATATGAAATATGATTCATTACCAATATTTATCATTACCGAATAGTTATTGTTTGTCAGGTTTGGCCAATTCAAATTACTCCACAGGCCCTCAAGCTTTCTTATTTTTTTTACTTCCTTCCAGAGATTCTGTTTTCTTGTTTTTTCAGCTTTCGCGAGTATGCGCTAATGTATGAATAACTTCCTTCATACACAGCAAATTTGCTGCTGTTAACATAAATATAACGTAACATGAAGAAAACGTAAATAAGGGTATTTTTGAATCATACAAAATTCCTATGATACAATTTACAATAAATATAATTTCAACATTTGGCACGGATAATCTGCAAGCCTGATAAAACCCATACCCGAATAATTGAAAAAACACTATATGTATTATAATTACATTATACATTGTACATAGAGATTATCATACGAAGAGCCGAATTATTTTTTATCTTATTCTGGCATATTGATCAAATGTATACCGTATATTTATCATATTTACCGTCTCTGATTTGGATAGTCTGTCAATATTTTCGAAAGTGTTTCAGATTTTCGAAAATCTTCATACGCTCTTTGTATTTAATAAATATTGCGCTTTTGGTTAACCACAAGAAAGCGATGCATCATTTTATAATTAATTATGTATGTATAACTCAGAATGTAGTTCAATTTCACTTTAAAACATGAATAAAATATGATCCATGTGACAGATGGTTATCGTTGTTCAGCCAAAAGTCTCCGACCGTAAACGATGCAAGTCACTACGTACATATGTACATCGTACTGACTTACGTCGTTTTATGACTTAGTCGAAATAAGTGGAGTTTTTGACGGGACTTGTTAAAAATGACCGCGATTGAATAAAAAGAAAAATCAGATGCTTTTAATCACTATGATTTGATTATAATTTGGCCTCAATTATTTTATTTTGAGATGCGAATGATTTAATTTAGAGCTTTTCTTAAAAATGGAACCACTCTTCATATGGCAGTGGCAGTGAAGTAGAAAGATTTAATATAATGGAAGTTAGCAAGAAAATAAATACAAATAAAAATATCGTTTAATACTTAAATACAATACTGGTTTAGTGTTGGAAATGTCAGTAGAAAAAACTGCATTTTGTAGTCATATTAAAAATAATTTAATAAAAAATATACATTATAAAATATCGGAGATAAAATAAATGGCATTAATAAAGTAAAATCGTTGTCTGGAGTTTATAACATATTTGAGTGCTCGATAAACTGTAACTATCTTTATCTTTATTTTTGAATGGATTGCTTTTTCAATACAAACACAGAGATCTGATAGAAATTGTATCTGGATTTTGCTTATTTCAGTAATTTGTACACTAAATATTGATTCAGATCACGCCGTATGCGCTGTTTCGTAATTTCATTAGACTAAGAAAATTTTGATTCGTTTTCATTGTAGTCTTCAAAAATATACAATGATGTTTAATGCATTTTTACTCATTCTGATGCTTATAACTTTAACTAATTGTCAATTAACTTGACAAATTATTTCCCACGGAGATTTTCCGTCCGCCAACCAACGAATTAACCCATCCCCTTCATTTAAATATACATAATACAAATACGCTGACTTATGCGGCTACGGATGCTGGTATTCAACTACCATTTACCAACTACCATGTTTAACAAAACCGCCTCGGCCATTGATATCTTCCACCTGATTGAGAGTGAGATTAAATGGATGCAGTTGTATACATGTTTAGATTACGAATTTCAAACGTTTGTCATAGACTCTCTTTCCTTGGTTATTTTTCAAATTATCTTTTTATTTACCGTTAGTTTTACAATATTTGCATCGTTTTTATATGATCAACTATTATAATGTTTAATAGTTTATTCATAATACTGTATTTAGAATGAGATGCTAAGCAATTAATATGTGTTTTTTTTCTATTGTAGTACAGTATTTCCGTAGTTTTTTTCATTAATCTAGGTTTTGATTACGCCACTGCCTGTAGGCAGTACTTTTTAATACAATTCGACCCGTAAGTCACGCCACTTAGCAAGCCTCAAAAAATAATGATATGACTTTTGCAATTTTCTTTTATCTCAATTTAAAACACTGCTTTTTACTACTTTATGGTCCGTCATAATATATGCCATTTTATTCGCCTTTCTATTATACAGTGAAAAAAGAAATACCGGGCAAATCTAAAAAAAACATTTTTTATTTGAAATACTTATGCGTAAATTGAAGACGAAATGCTTACCGGTCACTAACAAAATCAGTTATTTGTCCACCACGAAAAATGCTACGAATACAATAATGAACCGGCAATATAAATGTTACGATAAATTGAAAATGGATGCAATTTTTCATTCAATTTAATTCGTTTAAAAATAGAATGAATCAAAATTCATGCGCGAATATTTTTGTTGTAAATTAACAAAACGAGACATCAAAATTCATTTAATTTATTGTAGTTGAGAAATTTCAAAATATTTCCGATGAGGTAATGGATATTATAAAAAAACACTTTTCCGTAAATACTATTATAAGCTATTTACTGATCCTCATATACCAGTGGTAATATAATTATAATATTGATTTTTTTAGAGGTTGTTTAAAATGCGATTTCGTCATATTTGGCATAACTCCTAAACTGATTATTTTGTATTTTTTTTTGTGATTATTTTGACGTAAAAAACAGACGATTTATTTTTAGACATACTCACGAACGCCACATTTTTGGTATACCTAAATACAAAATAGCGGGGTCATAATTTATTTTGGAGTGTCGGTTTTAAAGCTCAACGGATCTCAACTCAAAATTTCTTAGGACATTTTTTCAATGTGTTAATAACTTTGAGTGTCAAATTAATACGGGACACGCATATAAAATGATGCAACAAGAGTTTTAGCTAAACTGGAGCCATCAATTTTACACTTTAACCCATCGATGTCCTTTCTGAAAGTGGAGGACGTATTTTGACGTGAATATGATTACGTATGATTTCATGTATTTCCAACCTTATAATGTCAAAAAATACATTATGTGTTTCATACCCTGGTTAAATATATATATTGTATATTAAGTGACAGTTCCACATGTCAATCTCCTTCGCTGATTACTATTGCTGTTTTGAAACCATCGTTATTAGCAGGGCTGTGGAGTCGGTTCAAAATTTACCGATTCCGACTCCGGGCCCGATTTTTATTTCATAATTTGCTACGTCTACCTAATTTATTTTTCGATGGAATACGTAAACGATGACTGAAGACGTAACAAGAAAATTCAAGCATGAGACACTAGTTGAAATACGTATAAATGGAATATTATTTCAATAAGAAAATAAAATCTTGTAAAACATGAAACAATATTAAATTGTTCCGGAAACTTTCATTATAAGATTGACTCGAACATTTATTAATTAGTATATATTACTAGCTGATCAGTACCCAGCGTTGCCCGGGTCCCTTTTTGTTTCGAACTTGGGGATATATCAACCTAGGATTT
>JAGVSQ010000896.1:0-33369 GCA_022683975.1 Rhyacophila evoluta
ATTTTCTCGCGAATTTTGCCGGCTACCGTGGAAAATTCAGCAAAAAATTGCGGGCATTAAACTGTTAATACAAAAATGTGGCAATAATAAGAAAAATTGCAAAAAATAAAAATATACTTTACAAAGTGATTTAAACCAACAGATTGAGCTACGTGTTCCTGTAATATTGGCGATAATATGCTGTCATTGGCACATATAAGAAATAAATAAAAGAGATTTAGCGACAGCAGGAAAGCTTAAATAACAAAATGAAAATGTCTATCCATATAATTTCTTCTTAAAAAAAATAACCACGATAGGATTGACTAACCTTTCCATACATTTCATCATATATTGCAGCAGCGGCCAGTTGTGTGTCTCTACTTAAATGCAATTGTCTATTATAAGCAGAATTGTTTTCAGCCATGCCCTTCAAATCCCACATTAGTTCAAACATTGTAGGATATCCTATCACCATCTCATCAGTATCTATTGTCTGGAGAGCAAATCCAGATCTGGAAAGCGATGGAAGTTTTATAAAATTTCCCAAAACTAATACTTAAAATAGAACCGACATAATGACGTATTATCGAAAAAAAGTAATAAAAAATGATAGAATTACCTGTTTAGAAGGCCACCGATATCTCTAACTCTTGTAAACGGGGATATGTGAGGGGCAATACCCCCATTTCTTTCAAGATCTGCCAATTGAAGAGACGATCTTAATTCAAAAAGAGTATCTTCACCGAACAGAGTTGCTATAAAGACCTACAAATAGGAAAAAACAACACTTTTGTGATGGGAATTTGAATGATAATTATTGCTATGGTAATAGAAAAATAATAGTCTTACGCCATCATTTTTCAAACTGGCAATAATCTTATCAAAGCATCCAGGAAGGTCATTCACCCAGTGTAAGTTCAGTGATGATATCACAAGATCCAGACTGTCTGGTGGGAACTAAAATATATTTAAACAAATATTTAGATTTCAAATGTAAAATTCAATAACACCGAGATGATAACTTAAAGAACACATTAAAATATTATTGATGATGAGAGATAGAAGCCAATTATGTTGAGCGATCAGCTGAGAAGTAATTCTCATGAAAATTTTCCGAGTATTAATGAACAATAAATCGAGATGGTTGAAACTCAGCAAATATGCTATGTCGATTTTCAAATAAAACTATTTTGTGAAGAATAAACTAATAATGCAAATATAAAGAAATGCTATTTTACAAAAAACTGATACCAAATAAGTTAAATAACAGAATACCTGAAATATAAGTTTTTACTTTGTTGCTACAGACGTTTTCAAGTAAAATATCTAATATTTATTACTAAATACAGTGAGTATTTAAAGATATTATTGTATTTACCGTGATATTTTCTTCGTCCATGATTATTTTATTAATTTTTATCCCATCAGGCAATTGTGCTTGATCTAGATTACTCTGATTTGTGTCACATAGTGTAATAGCTTCTACACTTTCTGGGGTAAGATGCCGACACACATATCCTCTTGAACAACCTACACATTTATAGTATCACATATTACTAATTAATCAAGAAAGGACAGTATTTCATTAAAGATAATTACAAACAAGATGAGGTAATTTCCAACTGATTAGTAATTATAAAGTTAGTTACGAAACTTTCACAAAAATTCATGATCAAGTTGCCAGTAACTGGCAGAGCTATTTAGACGTTAGAACTCCTCACGTCACGGATTCTATTATTACCGATAGGTCGCGCCAAGTCCATTTTTGGAATGATCTTTTCTGTGTAAATAAAGGATAAATAATGAACACGTCATAATCAATAATATGATGCCCTTTATTCTATTGATTACAGAAAATGAAAATTCATGATAACATTGTAATAACGAGTAATAACATTTTATATTTTGCAGACGCGTAAATTTATGAATAATAAAAATTTTTTGAAAAAAATAGCTTCAGTGTTGTTTTAGAGTGCTGCATTGACAATGTGCATGTATGAATTACTACAATTTAATCATGATTTTTTCAAAAGTTCTATGACTAACTTAATAACTACCACTCAGCTAGGAAGTAAGTAACCCAGGATAACATATGACAAGCACATTGGGCTCACCTAGATCAACAGCATTTTTAAATGTTCGTTTTACATCAAAAACTCTATCTGCTAACCTCCATCCTATTTCTTCTTTTATGTAATCAAACAATGCAACATCTTCGGACTTTGCTGATCTCTCTCTTTGCAACACTTTCGCGTTCCTATCAAATATATTAACTGTGCTATTATCTTGAGGTTTTATTTGAAAATTTATTGATGAAGTGTGCATATACCGGTATAATATGTTGGAGACAGTATTATTACTTGAGGTGGCTTTCATTTTAACCCCACTTTTAGTTTGAATTGTTGAAGATGTACCACAGGTCGAGGGATAGATAATTTGCATTTTATTTTGTATTAACCTAAATAAGTTTACATTTTTGTGCAAAATGCACGACTGAAGTGACATTATTGCCTAATATTATTTTCAGCTGCTGTCACTAAATTGACAGATCTGTGTGTGTTCGTTTATAGCACGTATTGAGAATTTAAAATATTTAAAAAATCTTTCAATATACATTCAGTCTTAAAAATTATGTTATTTATGGTGGATTTGTTTTCTTCAAAAATTCAAATCTATCTTCGATATAAATGATTGAATTAAAACATTGTATTAAGAATTTCTGCTAAAATAATAGTAAAACCATCCGTTTTATTTAGCATTTTTATGGTAAATAGTGACATTGCGAACACGCATTTTTTGACAGTCCGACATAACTAACTTGTCACTTGCCAGTGTTTACGTAAATTATTCATAGGATTAATAAAATTTATGTTATTTTCCTGTTTATCGCTTCTAATGAAAAATGGTATGTTCAACACCATATCTTTTATTGTACCGTACCCTTAAATAATCCTTCAGTATTTTTTACTCCTATATGTATTTAAATATGTTTTGACATTTACGTCACGCTAATTCTACAATAAAACTTATTTAGAATGTCAACCATCCTTCTGGCACGGCCGAATCATTTATGCATTATATAATAAAGACTTCCCCCTATTGAACATATAAAATATTGTAATTAAACAATTTGTGGTTGCTAGAAGTACGTAAATCCTTCGGAAGCATTCTAAACTTTGATGGGATACAAATAATATCAATATATTACTTGATACAAGTGCGTAACCCCTACTAGTGAAAAGTATTGCGGCATTTGTCAACTTTATGTACTTGTCCTAATTGTTGACTTGTTAAATGCTAAATTAAATCCTTAACATAATTTTCATTAATACTTACTCAAGGGAAGATATTTCCTGTTAAAAGTACCACATGACTTGTTCATTATTAATTTATTTATGTTAAAATTATTACAAATTATTGGTTCAAATCATTCACAATACAACATAATAATAATTTAAAGTTGTCAATATTTAAAACATTAATAAAACATGTATAAGCAAAGTAAATATTCTAGAAGTAATAGCAAATATAAGTAAAAATAAAAAAGAGGATTTGAAATAAAAAAAAGAGAGTCTACCAAGACAGTTAGACTGATCCTATTCTAAAATATTGGACAAAAGTATCCATCTAAACTCAATCTCACTCAGTTGGATGATATCAATAACCAAGGCAATTTTGTTAAAACTCATCACTGCCCTCCATATTAGCATAACTACTGGCAGGTAAGTTCTATGCTTTGGAATAAAAACAGCTGATGTTTCCGATTACTCATGTAGCTATCAGGGATACACAGACCAATATAAGCCAGAGTGGCAGAGTTATCAATTAGACCACGCAAATTAAATTGAAAAAAATTCATCGCCAGATACATATCTATTTTTTTAGTTTTAAGCTGCAGTAAGAAAGCATGCCTAAGATGAAATCAGTTGAATAAAGTCACGGATAGTATCAATATACTCGCAAGTACAGAAGTCTCAGAAATTTAAAAATATAAATAATGATTATTCTTATTTCAAACATTAATAAATTTAGTATGGTATATTTTGATCAATCAAATATGACCCAAGTAAGCTGGAAGCTCGTGTTTGGCGGCCATATTATATGAATATATCAGCATAATGCATAAAATATTGAAACCGGACCATAAAGTGTTGATTAAATTTATATACTGTTTCCCATACAGTCCAAAAAAGAAATTATTTTTATTAAAATTGAATTGAAAGAATTATAGATATGAAGGAAAGAATAATGTACATGCAAGAGTGTCAAAAAAAGCTCAAAATGTTTGCTCTCATTTTTTTTTCTTCGATTTTATCACTCTGGCTTTGGTTGGTCTGTACGTCCCTAATAACCACCTTAGAAATCAAGAACATCAGCTCCTTTTTTTATTCCTAAATACAGAACTAACCTGCTAGTAGCCATGCCAATGTGGAGAGCAGTGGTGATGTTTAACGAAATTACCTCGGTTATTGATATCTTCCACCTGAGATTGAGCTTAAAGTGATGTTACTTTATAAATTTCTAAATTTCTAAAGATCTTTCTTACTCACTGGGCAAGCTCTATTTGTCTTTATTTTCTTTCTTTACATTAAATGCATATATTTATAAATTTTTTACCTTTTTTTTTAAATGATTTTCTTCTAATATGTATTGCATATAACAAATTCATTTCCATTGTTATTACGCTATGTTGTAAATGATTTGAACTAATAATTTTTGATGTTTGCAACATATAAATAAAATAAATAACTTGATAAATAAACTCCTATCAAGAACAATTCATTTAAATGGCAAATGTAAATTTAGTTCAAGGCTACTAAAAAAATATTTTTTGCCAGTTTGAATCCAAAATTTTTGGATTTCAATTGAATTCAATGAATTCAATGAAAATTATATTTTTAGGATGATAAAACAGAGGAGAAAGTATGGAGTCCAGAAGACTTGCGAAATGCTTCTACCAATTGGAACCTTGCCGGAGACAGGGCACTTCTACAATTGCTGGAAACTATGCATAAGGTAATATGTTTCCCAGTCATATTTAGCATTAAATATCTTCATGTTTTGGTACTATCAACTTAATATCAAAAAAAATATTTTTTTAAGCCAGCTGACACCTTATAAAAGGTTTATTTCGGCTAAACAGTAGAATTTTCATATAAAAATACTCCTTACATATCCATCTAATTTTGATCAAGGAAACCAAACTATTTTTTTATTTATATTATTTAATCCATAGAAGAGCACAAATGTATTATTATGTACAATACTGCATGTATTCATAGGAGTATGAATGTAATATTATGTACTATGCAGAATTTGGTATTTTTTGCTGAAACATAAGATCATATTGACATCTATTGAATACTTACTTACCTACTGAAGATATCTTCAAAAAAATTAGGATATTTTCATAGACATTAACTGAGATATGTTTAGATGAAATAACTCACTCATTTTCCAATTTTCTGTAGAAATAATTTTTTTGTGTATTTTTATATACTTGATATAAAATAAATTCAAATGCATTGCTGCATTAAACAATGAAAATAATGATAAATACGTGTAAAATAGTATTAGTGCCTCTTGTGGCATATATCAGCATACCACAAGAGGCATTCATGCTTTTCGAAAACATACAGCATATTCAATCAAGAGCATCGACTGGGACGGATTATAGCTTTCAGTAATAAATCTTGACCTAGTTTTTATCGAACTTGGACATTTTCCAATTTGAGACACAAATGTATAAAGAAAATGACAGACTAAAGTCTAAAGAGATAGGATCTGAACGAATATAATTAAATATGCATTTTCATTGTATTAAAGATTTTTGTAACGTTGAAAATTAATGTCTCTATATAATATAAATGTCTAGATTTAGTACAAATCTTACTATTTTATTTAATGATTTTTATATTTATCGGTTCAAATTGTTTTATTTGACAGTCCAAACAGTTAATAATACTTGTTCATTCTTTGTATTGTATTCAGGATTTCATTGATAAAACAGAAGGTACTACAGGGAAACTCGATACTTTACTGGTCGATCTTGAAAAGACATCACTTTCACTGAAAAATGTTAACAATAGGTTTGTATATTGTCATTAATTATATCGTTATGTAAATTGAGGAAGCATTATTTTTTAGAATTCTATTTTGCAACAGTTGAATGATAATTATTATATTGTTTATAGGACTATAAGCATGTAGAATGTCACACTATTGTCCGCACTATAACTCATGAAAATGCTTAGATCCTCACTTCATGAGATAGCTTAGATTCAAGGTAGCTTTGACCACTGAAATTAATGACAGTGGTGTGCATATGAAGAATTTTTATTGCGGTGGTATTAATTCTCACTTCTTATTGAAATTTTACAGCTGTGTTCTTGTTGCAATGACTCATGTTATTATACATTGGATAGTTTGATAAATTATTGTCCATTTGATGTCTGTATCCAATCTTACAGAACATTACTGATAATACATAGATATTAGTCATGTATAGGAATAGGTTTAATTTGTGCATTATTGTCTGGCTATATATTATTATGTTATCTAAGAACAATTGGCATAGTAGTTTCCCACTTTTTGTCATTATTTTAAACACGTTAAAATAAAAGATAAATTAATATTTAATCAGTATTGCAGCTGTTCTTATTAAATTTAAATGTATGCTTTTTAGAAATCACTCCAAATTTAATCTGTTTGTTTTAGGTTTATGGGACTAAGCAATACTCAATTTGTGGAGAATAGAGTACAGGAAGATGATATTGAAATAATCAAAGAGCCTGATAAAGAAACAAGCAAATTAATTATCAATGTAAGTATTTTCATTATATACAGATATCAACCGTGCAAAGGAAAAAAGATGTAACCTTCGGTTATTCAAAACAGCTTTTTTCTATAATCACAATGGAAACAATTTAATAAACATTCTATCAAAAGGATGCTAGCTGCAAATATAAAAAATAGTATCTAATTTGACTTTAAGTTTGAAAATAATGTGGCTTGGGAAATTTGCTACCAGCAAAAAGGACTTCCACCACATCAATTTTATTGGTTCTTCTTAAATAGTCTATTAAATTAATATCGTAAATAAAACACCAGTGTCTCATTAAATAGACATTAAAAGAGTCCTCACATTACGGAGTGGAGTATTGGTTATCCTTTGAGTATTAATTTAAATATATGTTTTTGCAGCCATCTCAAACGGCAGCAATAAAGGAGAAAGAAAAAGAAGAGGCAATGCGCCAGGAAATGAGTTTGGATAAGGTTGGGATGAGCCTCACTCGGCTGGAAGGTCTCTGCGACCGTATCCACATATCTCCTGACACTGACAGTGAGTCCGATGATGACACATCGGATGAAGCTGCACAACGGTAAACTATAACCTATTTTTACTGGTCTATATGAACTCCAGTTTATTCAACATCTATTTCATTGATTACCTAATTTTGACTAGTGTTTTGATTTTTTGAATGTGTTTAAATGTATATGATTGAATCCTTGGAAGTTGGAAGATATGATCTTAGCAAGCTGAGTGTACAAATAACTTGTTTTCCAAAAATATTATGAAAGTACATATCAATGGCCTAATCTGCCCTTATAAGTTAAAACACAGTCAATGGAAAAAGTTGAATTTTAAGAAAAGTGAGTTTTCATATTTTTCAATGCATTTTATATGTCTTAATTCATAGATGAAAAAACACTAAGTCAACATTTGTAAGCAAAAAGACAGCAAACATGTATCACATATAATGTATACACTTACGAATAATGCTTTGCTGTGTTCTTGCTTCGAAAAACTCACCAGTTTTGGAAACACACGTTACGTTTATGACTTTTTCATTAGGTGTTTTTATGCTTATGTTTATCTCTCTGGTCTATATAACAAAAATTAATTTTTGTCAACATAAAAGCAACATGAAACGTCTTTTTTTTAAGACATTCCTTGTCACAGACGAGCTAATTCGC
This sequence comes from Rhyacophila evoluta, assembly GCA_022683975.1. Lineage (NCBI taxonomy): Eukaryota > Metazoa > Arthropoda > Insecta > Trichoptera > Rhyacophilidae > Rhyacophila > Rhyacophila evoluta. The sequence continues at coordinate 7,960 of JAGVSQ010000896.1, forward strand.
CAAATGCAGTCCCATCAGGCCATGGAGTCATGAGTTGTTGTCGACATTATGGAAATCGATCAGAAATGTATTTCGACTTTTTTGTATACAACCGTACTCTTTAATCTATTCACGAGTTGATAAAATCTTTTCCGCATGTCAAATATCGATTTATTTTAAGGAAAACAGCAATTTTTGTAAGTGTTTGTTAAATGGGTATATCGTGAATTGTGGGGAAGTCCGTGTGACTTTGTTCAAGTGGCGGATACGGTTTTTGTTTACGATTTCGATAATCTATTTTTATGATTACATTAAGAAATTCACGACTATACTCGTTAATTTAAAAGCATAAAATTTCTTTGTTGATTCCGGTCATATATTAGTGTTATTATAAACAATATTCTTGATGCATAGTAGTATCATCTAGTAAAAATATAAATACGTAATATGCAAATAATGTAATGAGGTATTGTGTATAGAAAAGGGCATAAAAAGGGTTAACTTCGATATTTCTATATTTGCCATTATTTTAACAAATAAGATACAGCCAAAATAGTCATTAACGTTAATGTTCCAGGAAAAACATCTGCACATAAGCCGTAAGCTACAATATACCATATTTAAGATCATATGAATCATTTGTACTTGTGATGGCTTATGTTTAATTTAAAACAATATTCATTTAATTAAAAATCCAAATCAACACATATATTAATATTTTTTAGCTTCCTGTAACTTTTGGGGTATTACCAATAGTCTATCTATATGCTAAAAATGATAATTTATCTTATCAATTTTTACTGCACATGTTCTGATTCACGTTTACAATCTATTATGGTTTGTAGTGCTACATTTTAAGTATCTCTACTCTGAATGTATATTATATGAGCCTCTTGAACGTGTGAAGACTTAGCTTGACATCATCTAAATGGGCCCTCCATTCACCCACCTCTTCCCTACACCTGGTCTTAAATAGGCGTATCCCGAAGCTCTGATATCGAGAAGCGGTTTACTTTATTTGATGAGAATGTCCCGGGAGTTAATATAAATCACTCAAGACTTAGGTTGGCACGCACTCAAGTGTGCTGAAATGATAAGAAATAGAATGATAAAAAGGGTAATTGAAAAAATGGAGATTTTTGTATAATTATTATCCGTTGCATTTTGCATTATTTCAGAACTGTACTAAGAACCCATGATATCTACTCCGATAGACCTCTGCCTTTTACTATTGGATCCATCAAATGGCAGAAGAAATGGCACATAGGTATGAAATATTTATTGTGAAAATTCGATATATTTAATCAGCCTACTTTGTCACAGTCCATTTAAAATTTCATTAAAATATTAAGAGGTATGCTCGTATAACCGTCTTCTCATTTCAAGATGAAGTGTATGGACCTCCATACAATTGTGATACAGGATAAAAGAAAATGGAAAAGTATTTTCAGTGTTGAATATTACTTTTTAGGTCTAAAAGACTGTTCGTCTGATTCCGAGGATGGAGACGATGGCAACAGAAAGCAAACCGAGATTGAAGATGAATTCTCCGATACACAAGACGACGATGAAATGGAGTCTGCTAATAGTTCTGTCGAAGGAAGAACTGTGCAGGAGAAAAAGAGACAGCTGACATTGCCCATTAAGAAAGAGACCAATATCCCTGACAATCATGCTTCATCTTTAGTAAGTTACTTTTTAATCATTTTTTTCTGCCTCTTAATTTATCCGAAATATCAATAATTCAATATTCGATTCGACTAAAGGATGTAATGTTTTTGCTTTAGATTATTCCACATGTTGACTGTCTTTCCTTTATTTTCTTATTCTTCTCAATTCGAAGTCATACCACCGAATCCCCAGAATCCACCACAGGCATCTGTTCTCATAGCTTAAAATACAGTTGCTTTGGGCCATTGTTGGGTGCGAAGTTTAGCAACTGTAGAGCAATACTGGCAGAATTCATGCGTTGAACAGATGGCATTTTGATTTTACCTTGTACAGCTTGGAGTCCCAAACATTTTGCATGGAATTAAAAGTTCCTTCAGCTATTTCTATTTGAATAGTGAGCTCACTTTTCAAAGTGCCATCTCCCATAGTGTGAAACCATAGGTATCTAAAACTGTCAACACTCTCTCACTTACTTTATAGTTTATATACTGTGTGAAATATTTTTATATCTGAATTTTTTTTTATTTTCAGACATCAACTAGCACAAACAACAGTACAGATACGACAGATTCAGAAGTAGCTAAAATCAACTCTGTGCCAAAGTCATTCTCAGAAAATATTTCCTCGAATAAAAATGGCGCTGATCCACTGGCTGTTGATTCAATTCACGAAGAAGAGGAAAAGAAGGTATAAACAAACTAATTTATAATGATTTCTTTTAGTGAAATTACTTGAATGCTGTTTGAATATTGAAAGAAATGTTAATATTATAGAAACAAAATTATGAAACAGGATGGCTAATCAAATGCAATTTGTTCTACCTAGTGACAATCAAGTGACAATGGATGAGAATATGTCTGTTGTCATATTTAAATTTTGGCTGCCATCTTAAATTGATGTTCGTCCTCTTTATGCAATTTTCAATCTATCATCCTTAAAATAAACAAACAAAACAAGAAAATGTTTGGTTTCTTAGCTAATAAAGTTAATAAGCTCTCAATGGCACTTTACACTTCAAACAACTTCATTTAAATATATCCAAAGCTATTAAAAAATGATTTTAATAGTTGATGTAATTGCAGTGTTTCACAATTATCAGATAGCTGTTTTAAAAATATATTTATAAATTCAAAACTAATTTTAATTATTGAATTTTGTCGATAGAATATATTAATAAATTAATGACAAGTGGTGCTCAGAAATGGTATCATTTTTCATTTAAGGTGTTGCATCTTTTGAAATGTTAATGAATTAAATATTTGATATCATGAAATCGTTTTAGCTTCCTCGGACAAAGATAGCGAATGCGTCTGATTTTGCTGCAGAGCTAGCCAGAAAATTGGGTTCAAATGTGTCAGCAAATCCCGGTGTTGTCAGTCAAGAAAATGTTCAGAGCAGAAACAACACCGTCAGTGGACAAAGTAAAGCTCAAAACTTTAATCCCGGTCTAAGTAAATTACCGGATACAAGAGTCACAGGTATTTATGTAATTAATTTAACTGATGTTCTAATTTCGGAGCGAATATGGTTAAAAAATAGATATATTTATCTAATTCATTTAACTAATGCTCCAATTTCGGAGCGAATATTGTTCACCTTCAGTCCAGGTAACCATAAGACTGATCATCCATCAGATAGCATCAGTTTTTGTAATAGGTGTTTTTTACCATGTCCGCTCTGAAAGTGATGTGTATGGATATCCATATTATGAAAATAAGCATGTATAGTCTAAAGTAATTCATCAATGATGCAATGTATAACATATATTTTTTATTTTAAGTATTTTCATAGATCTAATATCTATTGTTGTCTATGCTGCTTGATATTATTGGTTCATTGCGAATGTTTTTGGTTTTATTATGGATCATATAAATAATTTTCTGGGTATTATTTTGCTGTTTCCTTTATTCTGTCATTCGTAGAAAAGTTAATAAATAGTTTAAATTATTTTACTCAAATAATGCAATAAGTTCAGGTTTCACTCACAATTTTACAATCAATGTTATTTCAAGGTAACGTATTCTTGGATGAACCGCCACCATTAGATGTGTACAATGAAGAAAAAGATGACCTTTTTGGAAGCTTCCAGAACGATGACGAAGATGAAGATGAATTTTTATCGGGTGCCTTATTTGAGGACAAACCGAAGCAACCTTCAGGCAGCGGACTGTTCAAACCATCAGGCTTATTCGGAGAGAAAAAGCCTTCAAATCTGGATGGTCTTTTTGATGATCTGCCGGGTAATGAAGACAACTTTAACAATAGTATCGTTAAAAATAAAAAACTTATCAACAATCCTGTTAATGCTAAAAGTTCTAGTGTTAATATGAAAAAAGAAGAGCCTAAACAAAAGAGTAAAGGTCTTTTTGATGATGACTATGATGATTTTAATGATTTTAAAATTCAAACTGATAATAAATCCACTTCAAAAAGTTTGTTTGATGTCAAACCAGTCATCTATGACAGAACAGTGCCTATTAAAAATGATGAAATTATCAATAGCAATACTAGTAATATTGAAATATCAAAAAAGAATATCGATAATGTAAAAATTAATAAAAAAGACAGTCTTTTTGGTGACGATGATGATGATGATGATGCTTCGTCTCTCTTCGGTGGAAATCAAAAATCTAGCGATATAAAACATATTCCCGCCGAAAAACCCAAAGCCACCACAAACGTAAATAAACCAACAGGGCTTGCTGAAAAGCCGGCAGATAATAAACAAATAGAAAATGTTGCCAATAAGAGCAGTGCAAGAAGTTCTAAAAACTCTTCACTCTTCGGCGGCTTCGGTGATGAAGATGACGATGACGATATATTTGCATCACTCAAGAAGTCCAACATTATAAAATCTAAGGTATTTATTTTTAAGCTTTAAATAATTCTTTCAGACCCTTTTCACAAATATATTGAAGTATCAAAAGCAGAATTGAAATTTGCAACTAACATCTAATGGATTGCTTCAGAAAATTACTACTCCACAAAAAATACTTTAGCCAGATATGGCTAGTGTTTTAAAGATTGTTTATTTTATTTAACTTTTTGAATGTTTGAATAAATAATATATCGTTGTTCATAATAGCAGTGAAAAATGCTCACCATTTTACGATTAATCATTTTGTGTAAATACAAATAAAAAAGATGTCTGCTTGAAAACAGTTTTTTTTTCAAAATTAACTATAAACAGTGGCATTTCTTGTTAGGATTTTATTAAATATGTCTGCCTAAAAATATATGATATGATTGTAATGACTTGATATCCTTGATAGATCTACCTAGTATGTATATTAAAAGAAATTATGACATTTTATTAAAAAATAAAAGAATGGCTTTGAAAACAAGGCGCTTTGACTTACATGTGCGTCCATATTACTCAAAGGGTTAATAAGTTTCTTGCTGTATTTTTTTCAAATATTATTTTGAATAGATTTCTGCTGCTGCAACTCCAGTAAATGGTGGGTCCACAAATGCATCTTCAAAACAAAAAACGAAAGGCCTGTTTGATAATGATTCTGACGGTGAAGATTTATTTTCTTCGTTGAGACCCTCTACTGATATTTCTGCAAAAGAAAAAATTGATACACAAGGTTCAAAGAATGTTGTAAAACATGAAGACAATACATTGAAAACTCCTGTCAATGTAAGTTAACTCATCGCATAGATTTTTTTATATATTGTGATATCAAGTTTATTGTTCCAAATTGAAAATTTATTTTATATTTTCTTGGAAGAAGCCCTTTCTTGCCAGTCTGTAGATAACATTTCATTGAACCTAACGCTGTATATACAAAATCATAATATAATCAAAATCACAAAAATGTCACTCACACTTAGTTCTCATTTTTTTATCGATTACATTATTCCATTTATATAAATCACACTGATTTAATCCAATTGAATTGTATTGAATTTATTTTTTGTCTTAGAATTCTGCTGGTGACACACCATCGCTCAAAGACATCTCTCAGTCAATTAAAGCAGTTGATAGTAGTCTTGTAAATACTTTGAAATCCATGAGACGGAAAGAATCTTTTAGCAGTGATTCTGATGAGTTTGACGATAAGAAGACTTCCAAGAAAACCAACAATAAGCCCGTTCCTAAATCAATTAAGTCTGGAGCGATAGAAACAGAAGTACTGAGTAAATTAGATGTAGATTCAAGTACTCTATCAAGCTCTGATACGTCCCCAAATGATAAACTTGAAGACAATAAACAAAGTATTGATAACATATCGCATAAAAAAATTGATGATGATTTGAAAGCAAATATAACTCCACCCAAACCTAACCAAAAGCCAGAAATTGCTAAAATAAAACCTAAAATGGATACAAATGGAGTTGTCGTAAAAAATTACAGTTCAGCTGCATCACTAAAACCGGAAGTTTCTAAATTAAAACCGAAAGTGAAAAGCGTTAGTGCGGTAGACATGACTGTAAATAATGTAAAAAAAGACAGTGTGTTTGAAAATATTCAACCAAATGTGGATTTATTTAGTAATTTACAATCCACCAAAACTGTGAGTAATGATTCGACTGAAGAAGTATTAGCTTCAAAATATGATGATAATAAAGATGTGTCAGATGAGAAAAATCTCTTAGTCAAAGAAGAAACAAAACCCATAATAGAAACACCGACAAACATTAACAAAATATCAAATGCTATTTTTGATGATATTCCTCCACCGTTGGATGTTGTGGAAAGCTTTCCGAAAGAAGTTAAAGATGTCAATTCTTTATTTGACGATGAAGAAGAAGACAATGACGATGGTTTATTTTCGAAATTTCGTACCAAAACTACAAAAATTGAAAAACCATCAAAAGGACTTTTCGATGATGTATCACCAAATATTGTTGATATAATGTCTCCAAAGAGATCCTCGGACTTTGGGTTGTTTAATGATGAGCCGCCTGATTTAGATGATGTAAATATTCCTGAGAGTAAAGATGATGGAGCTTCAGACATGTTTGCCGATTATCCTTATTATAAAACAGTTAATATTATCAAAAGCAGCAATGACTCTGCTGCTGTTTCTGCCACAGGATCTTCAAATACTTCTTCATTAAAGAAAGATACAAATTCTGTTTTTGATGATTTTTCTGATGACAATGATTTATTTTCTACCAAGCCGTCTAGTGTAGAAATCAGAAAAGAAGATACTAAAAATAAAGGCAACCTCTCTAATGACAGTCAGCTTCATGAATCTTTAAAAAATCATTTAACTATTGAAGACATTTCAGTTCAACCCAAGCTATCAATGCCTAAACCGAACATTGTATCCGCGAAACCACAAGTTGCCTCTATAAAGTCTGATATTCTCTCTGCGAAACCCGAGATTGCATCTACAAAACCGAATATACTGACCATTAAGCCGGATTCTACTTCTTCTAAATCAGATACCGTCACAGAAAAGTCAGATCTTAAGTCCACTAGACTTGCTGCAGAATTTAAAAAACCTGAGATAGCCCCAACTAAACCTAAAATAGATACTAATAAACTTAACTTGTCTAAACCAAATTCTTCTCTAGTAAATACTGTTTCGGAAGCAGATGTACTGTCAATTAATAAAGATATTATTATATCAAATGAAAAAAGCCTGAAAATAGATCGAAATATATCTGCACCAGAGAAAAGACTTGTTAGCGGTATTGGTGGTCATGACAATCAAAAATTTTCTGATGATTCAATGAAGAATATAGAAAAAGAATTAAGTAGTGTATCTGTAAGTAAAGCAAAAATAGAAATATTTAAAAATGAATCTAAAACAGGTGTTAAAGATATCAATAAAGATTTATGGGAAGGCAAAAGAGACAGTGGAAACTTGGAGCAAAAAATGAAAACCGAAGTCTCACCTACCAGGACAATCGGAAAACTGCAAACATCTAATTTTAATATAAATGTTAAAGCATTGATTCCTGGCATATCTCCGAAATTGGTCAAAGAAATATCTGAAGAAATTGCTGAGAAAAAAGCTCCACTACTTAAAAATATGGATAATGAATCTGGACCAATAGATTTGTTTGAAAAAGATATGTCTGAAGAACTAACAAAACAAACAAGTTCATTACCAACTCTGAATTTAATCAAAGGTGCCGGTATAGATCAAGTTGATAGAAGAGCGCCTCTGATGAAAGATGATGTAATTAAATCGGTCAGTTTTGACAGCCGGCCAGATCCTGGATCTGATGTACTATCCAATGCTGTTTCAAAAGAAAGAGTCAAAATTCAAGTCAAAAGGAGGCCGTCTTCCAGAAGAGCAAGACAAGAAGCTATCCGAAAATCTGCAATAGATGTCACGCTACCTGATGATGGCAAAAATAAAAACTTCAACGATTTTACTACATCATTGCCAACTTCACCAGTTGGAGAAAAGGTGATATTTAATGAAAATTATTCTCAGGGTGGCAGTGGTGCTTCTTCAAATTTATTTCATAATGATGTATCTGACCACGCAGAGGACATTACTATTCCCACCATAGGCAGAGCTTACGAGATTGAAGATAATGAGAAAAATAAGAGTGACAATACTTCTCAAGTTTCCAACAGCGTATTATCAAAGCCTAGTAATGATAATAGTGATTTGTTTTCATCCTTTACGAATAAAATTGATGAAGAATTATTTAAAACTGTTAATAAAAATTCTGGTGCTCGTGAGAATGTTAATAAAAGTATTTCCAAAGAGCCAACTTTGAAGAAATCTACTGACGTACTTCAAGAAATAAGTACAAACGAAACGATGACAGTTAAAACAGGAGATCCAACTAACAGCAAAGACTCACAGAAGGTAAGCAAAAAAGACATGTCATCTAAAAAAACACCAAGCTTATTTGGAGATCTAGATGATGATGATGTAGATTTGTTTGCCAGTGGGAAGAATAACAAGACTAAAAGTTCAGTATTCGGCAAGAACGACTTCGAAGATGACACAGTAGATATATTTACTTCGCTTAAAAGCAAACCTGATCCTAAAAAAGATTCTGCTGTTTTGGGATCTAGCACAGGTGCTGTAAAAAAGACTAATGTAAAAAAGCCTAGCGTTTTCGATGACTTGGATGACATGCCGGACATGTTTGCGCCCAAAGTCAAAAGTGTTACATTGAAAAATGCAGATGTCGGCCTAGAATCAAAAAATACCAAAACTAAAAACCTATTTGATAACGAATCTAAAAATGATAATGAAGACGATTTGTTCTTTAGAGCGCCTAAAAGTAAATTAGAAAAGTCGGCAAATCAGAAATCAAAATCTCTTTTCAGTGAAGATGATGATGACGATGATTTCGACATATTCAATCCAAAGAAAGGTAAATACAGTTGATATTTTTTAATATTTGTGTATTATTTATTATGTTTCAATACATCAATGTAACTGTAGAATAATTGCCGAAAATCATCTCTTGAGTTATGAATATCGTTTTAGGCAAAAAATGTGACGAACATTTAGTATGAACAGTAGTAACATTTAACTTACGGTGAAAAATATTAATATATTATTAATGCAGCGGTAAGACAAAACACTTTGTCATACTGTTGCACATTTCAAATCTTTAAATATATGAATATATTTTTTCTTAAAACATAACAAAAAAATAAATAGTCCTGTTCTTAAACACTGTAATGAAACACATTTAAAATTATCCAAAGCAGCATTTTCTCTGAACAACATTTTCAAATTGTCAAATTACATTGACGTAGCGATATATTGGTGTTCTTGGCGCACTGTCATCAAACATCAAATTTGTCTTTTTATGGTTTATTTTTTGTTTTTTTGTACTATTATACCAATGAATGCTACATCGCATTAAGTATAAATTATGCTTCCAGCACTTCATAGTAAATGTGTCGATTTAGCTGTCAAAATCTACTTCTTTATTTATATTATAGCTATAAAATTAATTAAAAAGTAAACTAAAATTTCCCACATTTTATTTTTTTAACATTTGTTCTTACAGGGCGTGTTAATAAACAAATTAAACCAACAGACACCACTGTTCCAAAATCAGCTACAGTGATAAAGCAGCAATCCGCTGTGCTATCGAGTGCTGAAGTTACAATCCGAGATCCCCTCTCCTCTTTTCTGGATGACTAGACCAAGTCTTTTTCGTAATGTGTTTTGTACATCTATTAAAATCTTGCCACCAGCTATTATCCAGTTGATGGAGCATACTATGTTTTTATTAGATTTGGGTTTGAGTACCATTGGAAAGATCTTCCCATTTAATTTTAACTGGCAGTAATTAAAATTTTGTATTAAAAAAAAATGTATTAAATAAACATTCCATTTTAAAAAAATTATGAAGAAATTGTATACAGTCACAAAACAGCAATTAGTACATTGTATTTTTATAAATTGATGCCAAAGTTGTTTAATTTGTTATACTTTATAATAATTTTAGGTCAAACTTCCCTCCTTTGATATTTTTTTTTATTTTTATTAAGCTAATGATTAATTATTATATTTGAACAAATATATTTCATTTCGGTATATTATTACAATATTATCAACCGTGACGCAAAGGTTCTTTGGATGATTCCAGTAAACTGGTCAGATTGGAAAAACAGTCTGTGAATTTAAAAAAATAAAATGGATTTTGAATCCAACTGGTCAACAAATAGCTGACAGCCAAAAAAAAAAAAATGTATTGCTTAAGTGCGGAATTGAAAATTTTTACAGGAAAGTGTAAAAAGTAATTTTTTTACATGATTTATTTGTAAAGCTGCTTACGAATGACATATGTTTGATGAATCTGAATATGAAATAGTAAAATTAATATACTTTGCAATGCAGGTCTCAGATCTGAATGAAGTTGTCAAATTTTCTTGGGACCTTTTTGCGATATATTTAAATAACTTTCAATTGTCAAATTAATACAGGATATGCACAATAGTATGGTGCAAAAATGGTATTATTAAGTCATTTTCGGCTAAAAGTGGACCTATCAAATTTACACTTAAAGCCATTTTTATATTTAACCATTTGCACATTCTGTGTATAAGCTTTTTCTAAACAAATAATGGAAAAGGGTTTATGCACTCATTAATTATCAAATGTATTCCTGCAACCGACTGAAAGAGCATGATGATCTATTTTGTATTTTATAACATAATTATAAAACAATTGCTATCTATGAATATTTGCTCCTTGTTGGGAGACAAATGGAGAGGGCATATGGTCAACATCCAACTCTCGTAAAAAGTGTGCTAAGATACACTTAGGAATCCATGTGTATTATCTGGAGACCATTTGGTGGAAAATTACACTTACGGTAAAACCTTGATATAATGTAGTGATGTAACAGATTAATTCAATTTTGTATAAGAATCGGTTTTCTAAATATATTTTTTTATTGAAAACAAACAGCACACAATATGAGGCCAGCAACGTTTCAAGATAAGAAACAAGTTTTGTTTGCACTTTTCAATGCTTGTTATGAGATGGTTGAGATGCGATGTTATCACTGATAAATTCCTTCCTGGGCTTGTTGCTTCTTCTTCCTCGGTATCTTCCCTTCCATCTTCATTTTCCAAGACCATAGCTTCATTTGCTATTTCACTTTCAGTCATGATATGAGAGTTACCTTCATCTACTTCTAATGTATTGTTTCACAGAAATAAGGCACTCCTAACCCTTATAAATCTATAGCTGCATCTCGGCCATCAATTCTTCCGACCATTTTCCAATATTTACACTATCGCTTCTTTACGGATATTTTATCCATTATATCCGTTCCGTTATATCGGGGTTGTACTGTATTAAAGTATGATATTATAGAATAATTTAGAATAGTAATCAACTTTTGTATCTTTAACAGCCTTAAATTTTTCTATTATATGAGCTTATTTTGTACCTTTAGTTGCGTAATAAACTAGATTTTAGTTTTATCTTAAACATTTAAAATATCAATTCAGACCACACCTTTAACGGTATAAATTATTATTTTTATTACTATTGGCATAGTTTGTAATATTTATAATCTGCGATCAAATGATTTTGTATACTTTAAATATAAGTATACGTAATATAAGTAATAGTATTATACATCATAATATGATATTATATATTATTTTTATAGTATGCTTAGTTATTATATTGTATTGTTGACATTAAATATGTGATATGTTTTTTTGTAAATATCTATTAAAAAATATAGATTATAGGCGATGAACTGATGTTCCATTATTTACAATAAAAATATATATTTATACAAACAAAAATTGTTTTCATTTACACACATCCCAAAATGCAACAGTGTTGAATAAAATAATCTGAATGTATTGAAATATTGCATTTATTATTCACAGATAATTACACAAAATACTTGTGCTTACATAAATATATTATACTTAACTCTCACCTTACTGTGTATGTACGAGTTGTTTTATGAACAAACCTTCTACAATTGTTTGTTAAATGTAGCTAAAACCCTTTTTGAACTAGAGAAATATAAATAGTACACCTGTAACTTTTGGATATTAACTCTCGCCTCACGGTCTACAGTTCAAAAGCTACAGTGCTGGCTCCCGAGTTTCCAATTAAAAATGTATGTTGTAAATTCAAATTATAGAAAATCTGCACGATCAATTATTGTAATGAGCTATAAAAATCATTTTATCATGTATCACAAATCAAATATCTTGAAGAAATGCAAAAATAACAGCGGAAACAAAAGAGACATGTCTAGGCAGAAATCTGTTACTGACTGATGACTGTGTCTAGCTGCTTTGAATACTCCCTCTCTCGACCTTTGAGACATAATGACTTCATCCCAATGAGTGATCAATTCTGCCGTTACACACATACGAACGATAGCTAATACACACGTAAATGCTGGCCATAGATTGAATACAAAATAGTTATTTCTGTTGATGTTAATCAATATTCTCATGACATTGAAATTATAGGCGGTTTTATGAGGAATACAAAAAGTATGAAAACCTGACAATTAGTATATTGGGAGAAATAGATAAAATATAAGTAAGAGTTAATATAATATCTCTCAGAGAGTATTGAAAAATAGTGCTTAATCTATGAGTATTTTTCCTCTACCGTGTATAAAATTTGCCACCTAACTATTATATATATAAAAAAGTCCTAAATTAAAAATCATTACATATCGACTAGAAATGCTTACAATACAGTGTTAATATACAAAAGTATTATGAATATAATACATCGTGTATACCTGAGAATTTGATGAACCTTGTTACGTAACACTATCTCAATTTAATAATATGAATACGGATCACAAGAATCTAAAAGAATTAAGATTCAACGGTATAAGTTGAAACCCATCCCAGTCCTCTGGCAGCTACAGCAGGAAGTTATAGTAATTCACAACATAGCATATAGGGTCTGGTTCTCCTTTGTTTAGAACTTTCAACAATAAATATCAACATGACGAGGTCTTTGGTACAAATTTCGGCCTTATAAAAAATTGCATATTCCATTTTTAAAAAATATTTTCATTCCCTGCATAATTAAATTTATAATTTATAGATAGTGTTACCATCGAAATAAATATATTATCATTCATAAAAAAATAGGATAATTATAAAGAGATGGCAACTCTTAAGGTGTATTAATATTTTTTCTTGAACAGATCCATTACAATTCTTTCTGGGGTTCTTCTTTCTTGTCCGCAAACAGTGCCAAAACAGTTTGGTCGACAATGTCATCGGAGGCTTGCATAATCTGCAGACTATCATCGTGTAGTGAGCTTCTGTCAGATGTCATCGAATCATTTTGCATGTTGGAGTCTTCATCTGGCCGGAATATTGTTTTTTCCGTACTGCGTGGTATTTGAGGTAGAGGAAATGTTCCTGTTAATTACACATTAATGATAAATGTTAATTTGATAAAAATGTTGTGCATATAAGTTCAATGATTGGTATTCTATGTTTTTAATTAGTAAATTGTGAATCGAAATTCCACTACTGGATAAAAATTGATGTATTTTTTTCATGTAAATTTATATACTAGACATACAAAGTTGAGCATACAGTTGGAACCAAACCTGTAAAAATTATTTTAACACACTTTTGTGTTCTAGGTTGCATAATATGGTAAAAATAATGGCCATTATAAATAGGAAAGCAGTTTTATTGCTTCTTGAATTTCTTTCTACTTCAATATGCTGTCTTATCGTTTGACAAATGTTATGTTATGATTCTGTTGCTAACCATGAACTGACAGTATTTATCAAAGAGAAGATTTCTAGATTACCTAGAATTCTCATTCATCCACTTTGAGCTCTTTAACCTTTCCGTATTTGTAATGCAGTGTGAGAAACTCATTACATTTGTCCAATGCCAACTAGAATTTTTTTTTATTGTACTACTGAAACACAAGCTATTAAATATAAACACAAAATAATCTAGCATTTAAAGTTATCTTTGGTTTCTAAATTCATAAATTGTTTTATAATTATTAAAAATTGCCTCACCAATAACACCTTGCAAATGATAGTCAGTTCCATGCTTTTTTGCAGTATTTTCCATATCTTTCCGACTCTTTGTAGCGGAGGCAGGTTTAGCCGTGCTACTTTTAGCGAGTGACCACTTGGGTGGTGGAAGATTATAAGCGTCCCTTCTCACAATCGGCTCCAGCAATCCTTTCCTCGCTTTGAAACTGGCCCCCACCAAAAACGGATTGTTAATATCACGAATATAATTAGGATCATCTTTATATGAATACTCGTCTTTATTAACTGAATTGTTTTCCAATTGAGTCTGATCTATGATAAATATAGAATCATTATTTTGATTAGCGTCATCGATTTTCAAAGATTCTTTGATTTCAGGAACATGGCCGTTTTGCACATTTTCCGAAGGAACGAATCGGTTTTCTAAACTGTCCGATTGGTTGTCATCTAGTCCATTTGTTTCTTTTTGTGGTCTATCGATTGTAGCACTTTCCGTGCTATGTTGAGTTGAAATGGAAAGTTTTGGTCCAATGTTATTGACACTTAGCGTGTCCATCATATTATTACTGATATAGCTTATTGTGGTCCCATTAGAGTATGGTGCGTTGGTTGTTTGAAATGAATTGTGGGCTTGTAATGGAGGTGCCGTAGCTAAATATTGGTGTACACCGCCAAAAAGTTCTTCAGTTCTTCTGAAAAGAAATATATATAAATAAATGTACAAAACTATTTTGGCAAGTACAGTATATTCTCGATTATCCGGGTATGGGTTATCCGGTTTGCGGATTATCCGTGCTAAATGTTGAAATTATGATTATTGTAAATAATTGAATTATATGAATTTTTTTACGATTCAAAAATAACTTTATTTACCCTTAAGCATTTATATGCATGTTTACAAAAGTATGTGAACAGTAAATTTACCACACTTAAGAAAGCTTCATAATGAAAGTTAATAGTTTATTCAACTGAAATGTTCCAGAAATTAGTGTATTTCACTTGGGACACTTCACAAAATTATAAAATTTACTAATCTTTAAAACCTGTTAAGCCAACTCCATGCTTTGGAGGTCCATACTATAATAAGTTGTTTACCTGGTCAAGGGAATCATAACACTCTGCGATAATCCGTTAATGTGTGAGTTGTTTGGATTGTAGATATTATGGCTGAAGTGGTCAACAGTGGAATTGCCGGCCACAATTCCAACGACTTCCATCACTCCAATTTGAGTTGTACGTACATGATATGGAAAATTCTTGTTTGCAAACACTGGCAATGTCAATAACTATAAAAATTGCAAAAATTATAAGTATCATATAGAAAAATGTGATGTCCATGTTTGATATCACAAAATTATGCATTCTGAGCTCTTGTGATAACCACTTAGTTATCTTAGGTTAGGTGCAATACTAAATACTAAGCCTATAAATTATTAGGTGATTATTATAATAATAAAAAATTGCAGAGGCCTCATGACATAAACAGAAGTTAATATATAGCAAGATCTTAATTGTATTGTTTTAAAGCTTTTTATTTTATGACTTTACTATTAGTATTATAATCAACATTACTTACGAGGAATGAAATGTGCCCGCAGAAAGTGATAAAGAGTAAAACTGCAATAACAACGCTCTCTCTCACCCATTTGTCGATATAATTATTTGCGGTGAGAATGAAGAGAGGACCCGCATAGAACCACAATGTTCCACACAGAGAAAATGGATAGTAAAACACTCCCTGAAAATCACACAATCAAATATATTTATTTTCATAATTTGAACTAGTACTATTAGGTTTTATAGTTCTTTAGCTATAAAATATATTACATAATATTGCAAGTTTTAATTTAGATTATTTAGAGGGGTAAATTCCCAAAGTGAACTTATTCCACGATGTCTATACAAAATTCTATACAAAAAATACTTGTTCAGAATGTTATCCTTTAAATTTTGACATAGTGACGTAAATTTAGTTTGGAAATTGTATACTTATAGATATTTTTTTGTGACTTTTTTACAAAATGTTGCATAACATAGTTTCATATTAAAAAATACTGTAATTAATATTTAGTTAAACGATACATCATGAAATATTGTGGGAAAATTGATTCAGTGAAAAATAGAAGTGAAGATCTGGTTTTAAAAAATACACTACATTTATTTTTGGTTTAATTGTATTAATTATGACAAATCCGTGGAATCGTCTAATTTGTAAACAATATCAAATTCTTCAAAGACTGTAACTAGTAAAATTATGTATAGTTTAACTCACTTTTTCTGGATATTTCTTAATGGTAAAAACGATCGCGTAGCCAAACATAAACCATGCGCAGATTCTTAGGACGATTAAGCCATACCCTGCTGGACTTTCATACAAATACAACACCTCACCAGGATCAAACATCTAAAATGAAAAATAAAACAATGTACTACTAGAAAATATTTCAGATGTTTGTTAACATAATTATTTTATATTATAATATCAAAAAGAGAGAGTGCTCACTTGGACATGGTCACTAATTGATAATGCATTCTATTACTGACCTGTGCTTGATAGATGAACAAGGAAGTGTATGTAATGAAGTAACAGCAAATAAAGACTGTCAATTTGACGGTGAAGCCAACCTTCAGGCGAGCACGAGTGATTGTGTATCCTTTTGCCATTAATACCAATAGGAGGAGATACGTTATTTCTGATATACCACATAATAACTGGCCTGAAATAATATTTAGAAAGTTAAGAGTGTATAAAAACATAACTATCAGATTAACACTCGCCTTGCTGTCCCTTTAGTGATCATTTAGTGATCTACAGTGATGGGCTCCGAGTGTCCAGTAAAAAAAATAAGTTTTAATTACAAATTATGCAAAATCTGCTACATCAATTATTGTAATTGGCTACAAAAATCATTTTATCGTGTAGTGAAAGTCAAATAATATAAAAATAATGCAAAAAGAAAACTGAAACAAAAGAGGCGACATTCCACGGCAGATATTCTTTATCGACTGATCTAACTGCTTTGAATAATCCCTCTCTTCCCGTGTGTGGTGTATGACATCATTCATATGAGTGATGGACGCTACTGTTATAGAACATACAAACGTAATTTGATATACATATGTACATGCTGCTCCTAGATTTATTATGAAAAAATTATTTCTCTTAATATTGATCTATATTTTTATTTCATAATGATATCATTGTAATCAATGGGTTTTTATGAAGAGTGCATAAAGTATGAAGACCTTGCGATCGGTGTATGTGGAGAAATAAAATAAAATATAATTTCTGGTCACTTACTATCCACCACAGGATAGTGAGAGTTAATAAAAGCATGCCAAATGAAGACAACAGTATCGCCCTTTTGATATATTCATAATTGATTGGCGAAGTTGAACCATTGACTGACAAAAGGTTTCTTAACTCGGCAGAAAATTAAATTAAATATAGATTGGAAATATATTTTACAAGTGAGTCATAAAGTAAATCATAATGAGGGTAAAGTCGCTCACTACACTACACTATATGAGTTGACGGCTAAGGCTTAATAATAGAATTATATAAATGAATTCTAATACTATCATCTCTGTTTACCCATAACTTTGGAGTTTCCTGCCCCGACTCCATTGACGGCATACTTGGTATACGCTAAACTCTGCAGCAGGATTCCGGCCATCTGCAGGGCAACGGAGAATACAAACAGCTTGTAAGTAGTATGCAGCATCTGCCTGGTCTTGAGTTCCACGCTGCATACCACCAGGGCGATTATCACCAAGCAGTACGCGAAGCAGAATGCCATTAGAATTGGGAGAACATCTATTGATTGCATAATGGAAGAATTATTTTAGAATAATAATAATGCAAAGTAAAAGAACATTAGATGCTACAATATTTTTTAAAAGCGTATGTGAGCATTCGTTTCATATCTTACTTGAGATTGTTACAGCTTAACATTTTTTTTTCAAATATCAGTGTTTCGAACCATATGCTCCTCTTTTTGATATTTCAAGATTTGTTTTAATATCAGTACATGATAAAAATGTAAGCGTTAGGTCAGGTTAGGTTAGGTTAAGTGAGGTTTGATGTTCTATGTTTGAGGCTCTTTTTTTGATATTCTAAGTTGTAGATGAATGTAAATATCCAGAAAATACAGAATGGTTTAGAATAATATCAAAAAATGCAGTTTTCATCTAATCATAAAAGTTGAATTAAAATTCTATTTCTTGTCTATGCATTTCTGAGACAAAACACTTTTATCTAAAATATTACAGTTGACAGCTAATAATTACTTTTTATAATTACCAAAGAGTGTGTTAACTGATAACATCATTTGAGTTACTTATTTACAACTGCCTTTTTAAAATTTTATTTCACCTGCAAAAATTTATTACTTTCCTTTCCTCATTTTTCATTCTTTAATAAGAAAGTTATACAATCATTTATCATTGATACAACAATACATATATTATGTAGAAACCCATGTACTTAAAGAGTGGAAGACGTAGAAAAGGTTGATATTAACTTACAGAATTCATCAGCAGAAAAGTGTTCATGCCAATAATCTCCCGCTGGCCCATTTGTCATCAGAAATTTATATTTTACATCCAAGCCCTTAAAAAATAGATTAAATTTATCAACTGTATTATTCAAACACTTTCAATATACAATCTTTTGTAAATAAATAAAACAGTAAAAATATGAAATTATGGTAATATAATGAAATCACATTTGTATAATATATAAATGAGTTCTAGTTAAATTTATATTTGTATCACAGAGTTAGATGAGATTGGGTAAATATCTACCTTGTTTTCCCCACAGTTGCTAATAGCAACAAACCACCATCGTTCTCTGGCAGATCGGAACCTCCGAACATTATGGCAAGTAACTACCAGTTTCAAATTGAATCCTGATTCCTGTGAAGGCGGTTCAGCTCCTGAGGGTCTCGGCGGTGAGTCATTAAACTTTTTCGGCCGGCCAAATTCCCTACTTCCATGTGATAGCTGCCGCTTACTTCGCTTCAATATAGAATGTCTTCTCTGTGAAGTACATCAACAGTTTTATTACAACTATAGAAAATGAGTGTGTCTGGAAAAACTGGTTTTAATTTTAGAGAAGAAGCGTTTATACATATTTTGGTATAAAAAAAAAATTCTTCCATAAACAAATAGAATTACAATTTATAAATTTCCTCTAAAAGATATAAAATTGTTAAAGAGTAATTCTATAGGATTACCTACCAAAAACAGTTCAGTTATGTGAAAATATTCAACAGTATAAAACCATAGACTAAAATAACTAACAATAATAATGTCATGTAATTTTTAATCGGCAGATTTAAAAAATAAATTATTGAACTAATTTAATTGTCACACAATGTTTTTCCAAATATACAATGATAGAAGAAGCAAATGAGCCATTTGAAAACATTCAATATATTATTATATTGATCCAAAAAATTCATTTGAAAAAAATAAAATCTTTTACATCATTGTATTAAAATACTCCTTTCATAGTTAATTCTAATATCAGGGATACCCAAAATGTCGATTTTGGCTAGCCATAAATAAAAAGTTTTTTATATGTAGATCCAATGTTGTGTGCAGATGAAGACTTAATGCTGATATATTCTTGAAAATAAGAACATCAGATTCTTATCATGTAATATTTGAGTTACCTTATCAGATGAATCAAAGAGTGTTTCCACATCCCTCAAATTAACTATCATATCACTTTCATTTGCATTCCCCTCATCATTACGCATAGGTATTGTCGCCGTCTCCACTTCTTCAAATCCTTCCAACATTTCTACATCATCATTAAGTTCAATACCTCCATTAGACGCTAGACTATCATTATCAATTTTGCTTCGTAAGCGTGGTGTCACAAATTCTCTATCCATCAACTCTATGCCGACGCCTAGAATTAAAAATTCAACACAAATAATTGACCATACAACATTTAAAATATAAGCTTATGAATGATGGTCCTACAAACTTCATTATCATGAGATTTGACTGTATTTTGTAACTCAAAGATATTGTGTTTTGAAGCTACAATAGATGGCATAATTACTCACAGCCATTACTGTTAAAAACCAAGTGTTGGTCTGTAGAAATATTCAAAGAATTTACAAAAAAAGCACATGCATTTCACACATTTACACATAGGATACATATTTGTCATAATTTATTTTAAGACAGTCAACTTCACGTTAAAACCAGTATTATTCATAATCATAAACAAATCTTTCATTGACACATTTACCGATAAGTGCAAACCATAAGACAAAGAATATAAAACATAAATATAGCTGAATTATTGAATAACTAACTTGAATCAGTTGTGTCGGTTGAAGAGTAGTTGGTCTCATAAATAGGGGTGGTCTTCAAAAACTGGTGAAAGTATAGAGGATCTTGTGTTGGAGCGTTTGGGTCTACTGGAGTTGTGGCTTTTCTTGTTGCATTCTTTTTAGATACCTCCGGCTTGTCTTTGGGTTTTTTCGGAGGCTTTTGAGTTGCACTGGAAAGGAATTTCATAATTTAAGTCAAATTCAACAGATTGGTATATCCTATCCACAAAATTATTATATTGTTTATACCTATATATCTTTACTGTCGCACTATACTGAATAAAAGTAATATTAAATATAAATCATTTTTTTTATTCTATCATTTACTGAAGTGTACTTAAAAATTGAGCCTATGTTACAACCACATACTTTATGATAAGTTTTCTTTGATAAAGTTTCAAACCTTACTTTGTTTTTTTTGGATTTGAATCCACAGTCTTCATAATACATCCTGAGAATTCAGTTTCGGGATACCAATGCGAGAGTGGAATTAACTGATTTTGACCCGCCTTATTCAAAACTGCCTCCCTCTGTTGACAAGTCTAAAAATAATAAAAACCTTTTAATAAATAATAATCATATTTTCACAGTGGTGTAGCTAGCATGGAGCAGTTTCTCCAAGGGCACAAATAGTGTGGAAGCACAAATTAGAAAAAATAGTTTAAAAGACCTGCAACGTAATATTACTACTCGTAATAAATGAAAAATCACAACTGCCACGTGTATAAAAAAAAAACAAGAAATTATCATTCTGTGAAAAAAATAAATTTTGTTATAAATATGAGAGTGCAGTGATTTTACTTGATCCAGAGTGCTGAATATGTACCTATATTGATATGTATATATTTACCCACTAATGAAGAAATGACATGAAAATAGACATAGCAAAAAGATTTCAACACATTATTAATTTAATCAAAACTATAGAGACTTAATCACATTCTTAAATTTAAATAAGGGTTTGAGGACAGAATAGCCATAATGTAAAAGTTATTTAAATTATTATGAAACTTACTTTATTGCTGTGGTAAACACTGGGCCATTGGCTTTCATCGTCATAATACAGAAGCAGATTGGGCAGACCAATTTCCCGATTGAATTCAATCTGATATTCAAACTGCCCATCAAAAGAGAGAAAACAAAATCTTGCCAGAAATGCCCAGTTCTAAAATTAAAAATAATTCCATAGATATTTTCGTACTTCATAATTACACTTGCACTATAGATTAAATAAAAAATATTTATGTAGAGCGGGGTTTCCCAAACTATGTTCCGCGGAACACCGAAGCCTGACTAGGTGTTCCACGACAATTTGGAAAGCTTTTATACACTGTAAAAAATTTAAAGATCTTCTTACTAGTAAGAATTACCTAACCTAAAAAAATAACCTAAGTGTTCCGTTAAAATTTCCGGGCCTGCAAAGTGTTCCATTGCAGAAAAAGTTTGGAAAACCCTGATATAGAGCAATATGGTCAGATCAACCCTTAAAGTTCAATACAAACCCATAGAGGAGTTCAAACATGAAATTACATCCAACACTATATGTAACCAAAGGAATACGGTAGTAATACTATCTATTAAATACTCCAGAAGACAATGTCCAAAAAAATAGGTTATAATCATAGATATAAATTAAGACATACAAAATTAAGAGCGCTAAGAAAACCCACTCTCAAAAGGTTTCAATAAAATTATAATTATTTCTGAAAATAGAAAATATATACTTTAATTATTATTATCTGTATTATATTCTTAATATGATACCTGAGATGTCTTCAAATGTCCTTCAACCCATTTTGTAGTTGCCGGGCAAAACAAATAAAACAGGATGAAGAATATTGACAAAACATTGTTGGCATCCTTTATCCTAATCTCCATATTGTTCTTGTCCTTTATGCCCTAGTTTAGTGAATGCAGACATCCATGTTCAATAATAAAAAAATAAATATATATTTATTGTATTTATAATCTGCATTCTTGAGTTTACATCTGAAACAAAAAACAATATTTCATATCAAATAATCAATACGTTCATAACATTACTTCTTTTACAGGGATATTTTTATAATTTTTTTTTGATTTCAATTTCATAGTTTTTTTTAATACACAATTGCAATGTTCAATATGATGTATCTATATAATTTTTATTTTAAATATTAAAATTTGATGGATTGTATGAACAATACACAAGAGAAATGCTGTATTTTTATATAGTTTAAACGTTTTTGAGAATACAGGTTAAAATATAATTTTAAATAATTATGCATAAATACAACAAACTGCTTCAGTTAAGTTAAAATAAGATTTATTTTTTACTACATTAGTAACAGAAAAATCTGATTTATATCTACCAACATAATGGATTAAGTGCCATAAAACAAACTAATAGATGTCATATTCGTCAGAAAAACTAGAAAAAACTAAACAAAACAATTACACCGCAAACAATAAACCTGTTAACAATCAATTTTCTAACACATTTTCAATGTTTTGAATATAATTGAATTAACCGCAATATCAAATCTTTAGAACACTGTGTGCAACTTTAAGCAGATGCCATCTAAAACTGTTGCATATTTTAGTATAAACCTTTAGTGTACTCAAAATATTGTAATGTTATCTAATTCAGAAAATATTTCAACGATATTAGTGTAATGACATGTAAAATTAATAACCTACTTTAGCACTATTTTTACCTTGAGTTTTCTTACAACAAAATGACAGCAGGTAGAAGATTATCCACAGTTAGTTTATTATCTGTTATGTCTCATTATTCTCCACTTCCACAAATATTACGTCAATTATTTAAATGAAAAATTCAAGCATAATATAATAACTTGTACTATTTCCTAAGCATATTGTCTTTATACTGAATGCCGATTTCATATCTATGTAGGGCTAATGTAAATTTGAAATAGATATGTACTCAATTGTCAAGAAACATCGCCACGGTAACGAAAACCAAAACAAATAATTTTTCTAGAATGCTTGTTTTCAAAAGAATATATCTCCACTCTAAAAATAGATTTTTTTTTATAAACCACGTTCACTTCTAAAGTGGACCATATGGATCTACACAATGTGAAGATATTCATTCCCAAAGTTGAGTATATGGATATCCGTAATGAGAAGATGTCTTGACAGATTATTTTTCACAAGAATTGTTTGTCAGACAATCCGGCCTTGTATTGTAGAATTTTTTAAATCCGACAGATGTGGGAATCAAACTTGCATTCCCTGGATTGCTAGGCACGCACGCTAACCTCTACGTTATCGAGGAGACAGAAAATCAGTTATATATTTATTACTAATCAAATTTATTACTAAAAAATGGCTATATTACGTTTTTACTTTTGTGGTAAATTTGCAAGTGAATTGTCGAACTCGGAACACTGGTGTTCCGCGAAGCCTGACTAGGTGTTCCGTGACAATTTGAAAAGCTTTTATACACTGTAACAAATTTAAAGATCTTCTTACTAGTAAGAATCACCCAACCTAAAAAAATAAGCTAAGTGTTCCGTTAAAATTTCCGGGTTTGCAGTGTTCCATTGCAGAAAAAGTTTGGGAAACCCTTGTCTAACTCAAAATTTCATATATAGAGTGCCATCTTTTTGATCGTTACATATTTGAATAAAAATCCTCAGTATGAACATATAAACGTGTCTATGCATTTTGAGTATGTTTTGGAGAAAAAGGTGTTTTACCGTTTTTAAACGAAATGAAAAAAAATGGCTATTGCTGTATATTCATATATCTTTATGTAGGTATTCTAGCAAACGAATCCATACATTGGTGAAGTAACTACCAATTCTCATAAAAAAACTGTCAGAATAAGTCTTCACATTCCTGAGATTCATATACTCCATCTGTAGATTATTCATCTTCATTCTGGAGTTCCATGTGCTTGGAACATCATTAGAACAGATATTGTAAAAAAATGTATATTATTATAATCTTGACATATACAATAGTAATCAATGATTTATTTCCTTTGCAGCATTAGAATTATAATTAGTATCGGTAAAGGCCAGTTGCAAAACAAGATTCTGCAAAGTAAATGATGACAATTGAAATAAAAATTAACAAATAAGTAATTGTGGAAATTATAATTCAATAAATTTTATAAAGTGGAGATATATTTCCTAAAACTCTTTTCAAACAAATAATTACTTATGGTGTGCATATATATGTATATGGAAATATTTATATGTATTAAAATATTGCTAGAATTATATATCTACAATATGTAATAATTTTATAGGTAGCCTTTCATAAATTATTTTTTATGACATATTTTACTTTTTATACCAATTTCAGTCAAATAACCAATTAATTAAACACAAACTAAGTAAAGGAATGTTTGAAAAGTAAAAAAAAAAATTCTTTTATTAAATATGCCATCGGAAGATTTAAAGGATGCTGGCATGAGCTGGTCCCTTCATTTTTATTGACTTACTTAAAAAATGTACTCCATATAAAACAAACTTTATTATATATAATAAATGATCTTATCATTTATTGAAAAATGGTGTGTTCAATTTATTTACTTTAAAGCTAGATCATTTACTTAAATTAGGGGGCTGTTTCCAAAGTGAACGTATTCCACCATGCAACAATGTAAGGGAGAAAATTTTAAGTAGAGACTTCTATAATTTTATATTACAAATTCAAATTCATTCACCTCAAAATATAAGTTTTAGTAGGGTATGTACTCATGTATAAAAAATATCTTTTTATCTGATTTTAATGAATTTTCACCTAAGAGGGGTATTTTCAAAATGAATTTATTCCACTATGCCAAAATTTAAAAGAGAAGATTTTGAGCAATTTTTTTTTGTATGAAAGAACCATATAACATTTTTTTTCGATGTTTGTTTTTGTTTTTATTATTCTTGAAACTGATTTTTAATATTAAGTGATATTATTGTCACGATGATATTTGCTAATTTAATACTATAAATAGTAAGTTACAATAGGATTTATTGTT
>JAGVSQ010000897.1:0-11439 GCA_022683975.1 Rhyacophila evoluta
TTTGAGTGCCTACTGTGAATGTATTACTACACAGTTTAGTAGTACTCAAGTAACCCTCACTGTGTTTGCTGAGTGGTCGCTCTATAGCGTGACCGTAAAGAGGTTAATCCAAAAAAAAATTATCTTTTGTATCCCATCTAAAAATTCAATTTCTCCATCCCTTCAAAAATAGGTGTTTTTCAGCAATCACCTCATTCTTTGAGCCAAATAATTTTCCGCTAAGCCATTTTTTCATATTTGGAAGTAATAACTGGGGTCTACATCTGGTAAATATAGTGGTTGCGGGTGCAGAATTTTTTTCTTTGCACATGCGGATGTTTTCTTTCACAAGCATCATTGAAACGATCCAATAACTTAGCATAATACTCATTGTTTTGGCTTTTTCAAAGTAATTGCCGTGAATTATACCATGTGCATCCAAAAATACTGGCCATGACTTTGTTAGCTGATAAAATTGCATTGGCTCTCTTTGGCGCCAGTTATCTACAGAAAACCCATTGTTTGGACTGTTCTTGGTCTCCCGGTGTGTTGTGATGAATCCATGTTTCATCAAAAGTTATGAGTCGCAAATCGTTCACTTTAAATGGCTGTTACTCACAAATTAAATGGTGCTCAATAGCCATTTGAAAATTTGATGGGATTCTTGTAAAAGGCTTGATTTATGAAAAACAGGATTATTTTACTAGTAGCAGCATCATCTCTTGTCGAGGCCAGGTACTTAGCAAACAACCCTTGTATAGTGTTTATATAAACTGTAAAATGAGTGTATTTGTGTCATTGATAAAGGTCTTTTTTTCTCTAGCCTGGCGTTGAGGCTGTGAATGGCACTCCAAATGCCACTCCGCACCGACAAGGGCGGATTACCAATCAGCTTGCTGTGAGTATTGTTTTACTAAGTTTTGTTTTTTTTTTTTTTAGAAAACATGAAATCTTATTTCTGTTATATATATAGATTCTGTTATGGATGATCAAGTTACCCTACGCACTATTTTCTGATTTTACCCATTTGTAAATTTAATAATTCACTTTTTTCTCATTGTTGATAGTTTCTTCAAAAGAACGTGATGAAGGCAGTATGGAAACATCAATTCGCATGGCCTTTTCACCAGCCTGTCGATGCCAAGAAACTAAATTTGCCGGTATGTCAATATTAATATTGTTTGTTATTTGTTAGGCTGGATTATGGAATAGTTTTGCTGATTCATATTCCAAAGACATTTCATGTCATAAATGTAACGTTATTGTTGAAAGTTGTACAATTGCTATTACAAAACTTACTTGAAAAGTAACAAAGAATTAATACATAAGGTTGCTAATAGCAAAATATAACAAGAATCATCATGCCTGTAAAAGTTTACAATGCAATGAGAGAAAATATCTGACTATGTATTGCTCTTGAATGCAAAAAAATCCTTATCAATGTTACAATTATGAATCACAATGCTAATTGATATTGATAAGGAGAATTCACTGCTTCAAATTGTTCATTTATAAGTATATTGCAAGGATTTCTCCGATTCATAATAAAATCCACATTTCTATTTTATTCTATTCTATTTTAAAATTTTACAATTTACTGTGAGTTTTGTCAATATTTCTTGCTCTTCCATGCAGGATTATCACAAGATAATAAAAACTCCGATGGATTTGGGCACGATAAAGAAAAGGTTGGAGCAGAACTACTACTACGCAGCCAAAGAATGCATTCAGGACTTCAACACCATGTTCACTAATTGCTATGTGTACAACAAGCCTGGCGAAGATGTCGTCGTCATGGCGCAGACCCTGGAGAAGGTCTTTCTTACCAAGGTAAGGTCCATTTTTGTAGTCGTTACAAGTTCCTTGTGATATTATTAAGTGTAGTGAAATCTTTATCTTAGGCTCTAGTTTATTTAAGGAGAGGATATTCTTACAGAGCAATTTTTAGAGAATTGTGTGCTTAACAACAAACTATATGGATTTCTACAACGTGAAGACTTATTTTCGTGAGAATCGATTGTCATTCAATCATATAGCCATATGAATACAGGATTCTGTATCTTTAGATTTGAAAAATCCTTACACAGCAGCGGAATGTGAATCCATAACCATTAATCTTTTTTTATGCATGTGAATTTGATATACAAGTGGTGTTTTAATCAATCGATAGGTGGCGCAGATGGATAAGGACGAGAAGGAAGTGGAGACACCTGGAGCCAAGAGTTTGAAGGGAGGTCCTGGTGGAGGAGTAACAGTAGCGGGAGGAAAGAAAAGGACACCTGCGCCACCCGTCCCCACTCCCCGTCTGACTCCATCTCCATCCCCCGTTACGAGACCCTCCCGGCCCACTCCCTCGCCTTCCGTTCCTGCCGCTGCAGCCGTACCCTCCCATGTAGGATCTACCAATACCACCACCACAGGAGCCAACTCGGCCACCTCCTCACACTTCGCTCATGCCAGCTCCACCAGTGGTGCGAGTGTCACTCACTCCGGATTACCGCAACAGGTTAGTTTTATTTGAATCATTGTATTTTGATGTTAGTTTGTATGTAGTCAGGGAATATTTTTTATAAAAAAATCACTTCTTGACTCTCGAAATTGTAAATATGAAGGTTCACGTGTGTCTACACTTGATAAAACAAGCGAATGCCCAGTTCATGTCATTTGAACTAGATTGCTCACTGTGCAGAAGTATTATTTTGGTAGCCTTCATTTTAAGTTGTATTCACAAAATTGGCTTGGAAGTGAGATACACTTTTTTTCATTGATTATTGCTGTCAATATTCATTAATTTGATCATCTCACTTGGAAATATAGTTTAAGATGTATAATAAAAGATGTATTATTGACAGGTTGCAGCACAACCAACTGGTTTCCATGTTGCCCAGCCCGCATCACAGCAAGGCACTCCCACCATCACCACCGTTCAACTTCCTCAGACGCAACCTGCCAAGGTTTGTATCTGCGATGTACTTTCTTATTTCATTTCACCGTGTATTATATTTATATGTTTTGCTATCTCCTGATGAGATGACTCCAGGCTCTGGCTCTCAAGCAGAGGTGTAGAAATGTTTCACTGAAGATTGAAACTGTAGAATCTTTTTTTTTTTAATTTTGGAAGTGAATCCACCTTCAATAAGAACATGATGACTTTACTTTAAGTTTTCATATGGGTGCGTCAACAAGTGTAACAGAGTTAATTCAAAACGGGTTTTACTTTTTATATTCCGGAAGATATCCTCAATTGATTATTATAAATTGATAATCATCTTTCGACTGACATTATATTGGGAATATATCAATTTCTAATAAAACTGGAATGACACGAATTCAGGTCTGTTCCATCGGGCGTTCAGTTTGTCGAATAGGTTTTATTCAGTTGGAGGCACACCCGTTTAATCATAAGGTGGGTCTATTTTGGTGTAATGCTGTCTGACGTATTGTCTGTGCATCTGTCCCACCTGCATAAGGTGAAAAAGGGCGTGAAGAGAAAGGCGGACACGACCACTCCGATGGGCAGCGCATTCGACGGAGCCAGTGGTGGAGTCAGTGGTGCTACCTCCAATGCCTATCACGCTGCTCAGCTCACTCACCCGCATCCTCCCGCCAAGTCAGCAAAGATCAGCACTAGGCGGGAAAGCGGCCGCCAGATTAAAAAGGTTGGTTGAAATTTTTACATTGAGTAACAGTATTTGCGTTAATTAAATACTAGTTAAATAAGCTTTACAAAACCGTATAGTCTTTTAATTCAATTGAATGAGAAATAATCAAAGTTTTATTTAAATTCCAGATGAATAGTTAATCCATATCCTACATTTAATATTGTATTGTTGTCATATACATGGCAAACACACTGACTTTTATTTTGTTTCAAGACTTAACCTCGAACTTCTGGTGCCAAGTAATTTATAAACGTGTGTTTATTGATTCTACATTTTACTTCTCACATATCTATAATTTTCATAAGATTTGAATCTACCTTAATGAGTTGCATGCTATTTTTAGCCAACGCGAGTACCTGAAGAGGGATTTATGGGCGCGGGGGCACTGTCACCGATGCTAGCAGGCGGGGTGGCAGCAGGTGCATCCACTTCCCAGTCGTCTGCCTCACACCAGAACCATGCCCAGAAATTGCTCAAAGAGAAACTCTCTGAAGCACTCAAGTCCTGTAATGAGATCCTTAAAGAGCTATTCTCCAAAAAGCATTCCGTAAGTTATTAAAACTTTATTTAACACTTAACCTGCGGGCGATGTTGGTGATTTGAGTATTCCTACAATTAGGCTACTTTTGGGAAATTTAAAAAATACTCTTAACATTTGCGAAAATTAACATAGTTTCCAAAACACTTTAAATATTTCAATATTTATGTTTATTCTCTATCTATGGAGAATCAATTCAATTTATCAACATCTCAATATTATATGATTGTCACAGCTTAAATAACTTAAAACTAAGATATTGCTAATTTTTAATGTTTGAGAAAAAATGTAATAGAATCGTCATCAACATTAATCAACTCATTTAAAATGTCATCCAAACTGAAAAAAAAGTAAACTAAATCAAAGAAGATGATTTCAGTCGAAAAATGGTAGTCTAGGACAGTGCTCCGCAACCGCTGTGCGGCGAGACGAAGCTGGTTATACCGTGGTGCATTTCTCCAATATCAGAAAAACATGCCGTAGCAGCAGCATTTCCTCCTTTTTTCTCTTTCTTCTAGTGTGCCGTGAAAGAAAAAAGGTTACGGAGCACTGTTCTGGGTAAAATTGATAATCCACGTGTAAATTGATATGATGAGTTGTGACGTTTACGCAATATAGAGCAAAAATTACTACAGATGGCAGTCAAAATATTTATGAAACATGGAACGGTCCGTATCCTGCAGGCAACATGTAAAAAAAAACAGAATATTCTGTTACCCGCAGACAGCGACACAATCACAGAATATTCCGGGTCCTGCAGGCCAAGTGTTAACAATCTCATTTTGTCAATATGTAGGCTTTATCATTCTCAATTTGTGATTTTTTTGATTAGAATACTGCTGACCTGTACATTCATAATAATAGAAATGAATAACCGTTCCCTAATAAATTTGTGTGCCAATGAAACAATATTGTATAGTAAACTGCTGTGGCTGCTGTAGAAGAATCCTTAAATTCATAGTTAATTTATGTGGCTTAACCCATTGCAACACAAAGCCGGCGAATCGCCGGCCAATGTCACTTTGTTGCTGATTCACTAAGCCCGCCATTTGGCGGTTTGTCTTTGAGGTGATTTTTTTTTACGTACAGACTGGATGAAAATAATTTTTTTCTTAAAAATGACATCAATAAGTATATTTCGGTTATTAATTAATAATTACAGTCGATTTCACATTATTTATTACCAAATATTACGATTTTTTAAAATCTGTCAATACCTACAAAATGGCAGAACGCGTTCGTAAACAAACTCGTCGCGCTTGTAATATTTCATCAAAAGAGGATGAAATACAGCAAATACTTTTCACCAAATCCAGTCAAACAAAACCCATTGAAATTATGCAAAATTTGTTCTTTAAAGAAAAATAAGGGCGAATCTCGATGGGAATGTGAGAAGTTTGGTAGTTTTCCACATGCCAGATTGCTTTAAAGCCTATCGCATTCTTCCAAAACTACCTGGGGATGAGCCATAATGATCCAGCTTAGGAACAAAAAATATGCTTTTATGTTATACCATTATTATTTTGTGTGTAATTTTTAATCTTAATGTTATTGTAATAAAAAAAGGTGTCAACATTAATTAGTGTGTTGTATGAACAAACGATGTCTCCTTATTAGTGGTGCAATGGGTTAAGGTTTATCTATTCTTATTCTTGTTGTCACATTGCCTTAGTGCCTTTATAAAAAATACATTTTTTTTTATTCCAGGGATATGCATGGCCATTTTACAAACCTGTGGATGCAGAACTCCTTGGT
This sequence comes from Rhyacophila evoluta, assembly GCA_022683975.1. Classification (NCBI taxonomy): domain Eukaryota; kingdom Metazoa; phylum Arthropoda; class Insecta; order Trichoptera; family Rhyacophilidae; genus Rhyacophila; species Rhyacophila evoluta. The sequence goes on from JAGVSQ010000897.1 coordinate 5,935, forward strand.
CTCCATGATTACTTTGATATAATCAAGAAGCCTATGGATCTCGGCACCGTGAAACAGAAAATGGACACTCGGGCATACAGATGCGCGGCTGAATTTGCTGCTGATGTCCGTCTTATCTTCACTAACTGCTACAAGTACAACCCGCGAGATCACGATGTAGTTGCAATGGCTCGCAAATTACAAGATGTTTTTGAAATGAGGTAAATTTAAATAATGTTTATCTTCATGACTACATGTTTTGTGATCTTCTACTTTGTAATATAAATAATTTATGCCGTATCTATTCGAACATTGTAATTGAGTATTTGTGTTGATGGATCTGTTTGTTTGGCAGGTATGCCAAAATTCCGGATGAGTCGATCCACTTAGGAATGGGATTAGAGAAAGGCAGTTCAGCTTCCAGCTCTGAATCAGGCTCCGAGTCTGAATCAGAATCTGATGTCTCAGAAGAAGAAAGAAGTAAAAAACTCATCGCCCTAGAGAAAGAGGTTTGATTTATTATGCTAATTGATATAGTTTATGTGTTACCTCAGAGGCTAAGTTAGTATGGGTGTGGGTGTTTTGGCACCGAGAGTCACAGGTACAAATATGCTTTACCCATATAATTTTTTTTACAAAATCCAAGGATTGCATCATCAATAAGTGGAGAGACTAGCCGATAGCCATGCTAATGAAATGCTATCTCTAGCCCATCATAATTTGGCATCGTTGCAGCATTGCACAGTTACGGACTATAATTCACCCAGTAATGTAAATTATGCAAATCTTAGCTGAAGTTATCGCGTGAATCTATTTTATTTATAAGAATATTATTTATGAAGCTATAAGATCATTTTTAACAAATGGCATACATTTAGTATATACATAAATAAACGATGGATATTTGCTCTACAGCTGTCTGCGATGCAGGAGAGAATGAGAAAATTGGTGGCAGAGTCTGGTCAGAAGAAAAAGTCCAGTAAAAAGAAGAAGGAGAAGCCAAGCAAGAAACCCTCTGCTGCCATGGTGGGACTGGGGAAACCCAATGCTTCTGCTGCCTACCAGGGGAAGAACAACTCCATTAGTGATAGTATAGGTGAAATATTTTTTTTTTGCTCTTTTGATACATTTTATTAATTGTTGTCCGGTATCGGTCAGTGATGTAGACTTGCAATGTCATCAAAAAATATTTCTTTTCAATACTTATTGAATCAAAATCAAATATCAAATTTTTGACAAATGATAGGAATCTTGAAATGTTAAATAATGTTGAATTTAGGTTCACCAAGTTCAGGCAAATTTCTGGTATCAATATGCATTTTAACCATCTTAGTGTGTAGTGTCATTTAAATACAACAGGTGCTGCTTTACATAGGAGTGTTTAGGGAGCGTGTGATTTTTACTACAATTTCCATATCTCCACTTTTCGCAATATTCCCTTTTACATATTTTTAGATATGTACCATAATTGGCATTGGAACATGATCTCGTAAAATCACTATTTGAAATAGGCACACACATACTTGACTGTTATAATAGGTTATTCCAAAATATACACAATTAGCAAAATATGAAAACCTTAAAACTAACGAAGTCATAGATAGTTATATTCAAAATTGCACAGAAAATATGACTCGCAGCTAAAATGAATTTGTGTGGTGGGGTTAAAGAATCTGATAAAATGGTATATGTATACAATGGTGAAAGAATATTATTTTTATTATAGTGTAAGGCTTTGTACAGAAAAAAATATGAAAATCTTGTAAAATTTCAGGTAGTACTAGAAAAATAAAATATTTCCATGTAACATTTAGGCAAATGTCAATGAATAAAAATCTTAGCACTGACATGCTTATTTCTGTTTTTGTGCATGAATAATACAGTTGCAACCTATTACATCTATTTAATATGTTTGGCAGGGGCTCCAATGGCATCTGTGGCGATCAGTGCGGGGGATCTCAAGATGGTCGATATGAAGCAAATCAACGCTCAAGCACCTGCCACTAAGAACAAGGCTAAAGGTGAATTCCCTTATTTCAGATGTTAATACTTTAATAATTCTCAAAAATAATGGAAGTATGCGATATCAAGCTTAGAATTGTGCCTCTGTGATTGGTGTAAAATTGTATCAGTCCTATTTTCTGGAAAATCATGTTTTATCATTTCAAGATAGCTCCTATCATAGTTGGCAATTCTATCAATCATGGACTTGCTCAAATTTAGAAAAATCAGTTGTGAAAAATTTCGTCAATGTCTAAAATATATCACATATTTTAGGCGGGAGCGGTAATGCTCGGGGAGCGAAAGGAGCAGCGGCTGCGAACAAAAGAGGAGCGGGCAGCAGTGGAGGAGCAGGTAAAGGGGCAGGGGCAGGTGCCACACTGACTGGAGCAGCAGCCAGTGGCGCCAGAGGTGGTGCTGGCGGAGGAGGAGGGGGAGGGGGAGCGAAAAGAAAACAAGCGCCACCCCCACACCCCCACCCTCCTGATTCTGAAGAAGAAGATACTGCCCGACCTATGTCTTATGATGAAAAAAGACAACTTTCTTTGGATATAAATAAACTGCCTGGTGAGTTTATTTAAAAATCCTGTTAATTTATTTGTCACTGTAAAAGAAAGATTACTTGTGTATTTTTATCTTCATTAATTAAATATATAATAATTGCGCAGCGCAGAAAAGGTAAAAGAAATAAGTTATATTGGTTGGTAAGCATGTGCGCTTCTCAACTGGGAATCGTATATTACATTCCTGCGGCTGTTTGAAAATAAATATTAAAAAAAATTATCTATGTTATATGTATAAGATTCATAAACGTATACATAGTACAAAATTTAATATTCATCAATTCTACACATATCAATTGGCAGTTGTTAATATTATTATATTGGTTATAATGTCAATTGTTTGTCTTTTTTGCAGGTGATAAATTAGGCAGAGTCGTTCACATAATCCAGTCAAGAGAGCCTTCACTTCGAGACTCTAATCCGGATGAGATTGAGATTGACTTCGAAACACTGAAGCCGTCCACTCTCCGGGAGCTTGAGAATTATGTTGCCTCCTGCCTAAAAAAAAAAACCCGTAAGCAGTACTGTAAGTTCCACATGGCATTTTTTATGGAATCCGTTGATCCCTTTATCCTCACCTCTCCATATATCCTGTCTAGCACGATCCGATTCGAAACGTTCTTTTAAAAAATAATTATATTATATAAAATTATCCAAAATGTTTATAATGCAGTCATTATTTTAACCATTTGAATCTCTGCAAAGATCGATCGATATGTTTTTTATCTTCTTATACGTTCATTCTGATTAATGTTGCCTACGTGCTGAATAGTAAATTTGGCCAAGCAATAATTTTGTGCCTACATATTTTCTTTTTCAAAAATACATAAAAAATTCTCACAAGTGTCTGTGAGCAGTAATTAAAACAAATGAATTATTTAAATTTCAACAAAATACATCATAACTTTTTGTGTTTTGCTATCTAGCATTCGGGTGTATGTCCATGTCACACAATTTATGATAAAATTCCTCTTAAAACGGTGACTGTCATGAAACTGAATTCACCATGCTTTTGCTGCACGCTGCACTCTTAACACTCATCTCTGACGACCATGTTTTCATGTTGTGTTTAGTGAATAAATTTTCACATAAATCTATTATTTTATGTTTAAATTTGAACAAATAATGAACCCTTTCCGCTAATCACTTCTCTAATCTCTATCCTGCTTCACGAGTTGGTGTGGACCATTTACCATTCCCCAAATCCATAAAAATATAAATGTCATTGGAACTGAAAAAAATTCTTAGCATGCTTATGGTTCTTGATTATAATTGTGTGATATTTTAATTTTCTGAGTGACTATTTTTTTTTTAATGTCAATTATATTGCCAAAAAATCTAGTTTCTTAACCCTGATTTGACCCTGATTTATTAGTATTAAATTCCTAACATTCTTTTTAATCCATAAATTAATGATATTTTTTTTAAGAACACTAAAAATATAAAAACTATATAAGTCTTTTGTCTTCCTGGTTAGTGTAGTTGGTAGCGTGCACGGCTAGCAATCCGGGGAATGCGGGTTCGATTCCCCATCTGTCGGAATTTAAAAATCTAAAAATGCAGTACTGGATGCCTATTAGGTTGAGCAATTGTCTGACAAACATTTCTTGTGAAAAATAATCTGTCAAGATCCATATACTCCACTTTCTGAGTGGATATCTTCACATTGTCTAGATCCATATGCGCCACTTTGAGAGCGAACATGGTATAAAAAAAGGCTAAATATTTATTAACATATAATATACTTATTCACTTATTGAAGTATACATTTATTTCATTAAAATACACACAATTTAATGTTTGATAAAATCAGCCCGTGGCACTTTGCATTTGCATGGAGGGTCAATTAATGGACTCTGTGTCACTAAAAGGGTTTATCTTCCTCTCGCATTTATTTCAAGATGTAATTTTTGTCTTAACCCTTTCATTTAATCTTTGATATGCAGACACGTTTTAAACACTGAAATCTTCCACCGCTATCAATTCAATGAATATTATAAAATCAATCAAACTGGATATGCCTATTTGTAAACAATGCTCTTTTATTTCCAAACAAGGAACAAAATGAACTTAAAAGTTATTCCAAATTGATAAGAATTTGTATAACATTACCACATGTGGCCGCTCTCATTTCAGAATGAATAGAGGACTTGAGATTAAGTTTGAACTAATAGAACTTATTTTTGTGACATTCTATGTGTTTCTGTGACCAGGAATATGAATAATTTTTCGTTTCTTTACAAAACATAATAATTATCGAAAGAGCACAAGGGAATTGTACCATGCTGAAGTCAACTCTTTTTTTACTCGTTTTTTTCGTAATGTTTATGTATTTTATAGCCTAAAAATTAATGATATGATTGTAATGACTTCCATATATCATTGATGGATCTATCTAGTGTTTATATTAAAAGAAATAATTACATTTTATTAAAAAAAATAAAAGAATGACTTTGAAAACTAGGCAACAATACTTCTTAAAGGGTTAATGGATGTTCTAGATCTGACATGCTTTTGGTGAGGGGTTAGTTGTAACAGTAATTTATTAGGTTGTAAATCATTTTATTCTGTTCTTGTTTTAGACAAACGGGTATCGGGAAAATCAAAAGACGAACAGATGCAAGAAAAGAAAGTGGAATTAGAAAAAAGACTTCAAGACGTCGCTGTTCAGTTGGGCAGCTCCAATAAGAAGCAGCAACCCAAAAAAGGTTTGTCTATTTTTATTTTCACCCAAACAAAATGAATATTTGTAATGACAATATGTGGGAAAACCCATGGTTATGAATAATTTTTCGTATGTAGTACCATTTCCGCTCTGAAATTGGAGTATATGGAACTCCACAGTCTGAAGATGTCCACTCCAGAAACACTAGACAATATAGATCTCTGAAAAGTGAAGAGTCAGGAGTAATCATGAAAAAAAAAATACAATTTACTGAATATATGAATATTCATAATTTAA
>JAGVSQ010000897.1:11449-22711 GCA_022683975.1 Rhyacophila evoluta
TTTTTTTGCTTATTCTTGGGTATTTTGTTGAATTACAATGGGTGTGTTTGTAATAGGGGTTTTAGTGAAAGTGAAAATAAAGCGGTTCCTTTGTTGTAGATGGCGCAAAAGAGCCGGTTGCTGCTACAGGACCACTCTCATCGAGTTCCAGTTCGTCAGATTCGTCAAACTCCTCATCCAGCAGTGACACTTCTTCTTCGGATACCAGCGACAGTGAAGCAGGTTAGAACTAGTCTTCACATCACAACACCAACTATACACTACTCCACTATCCTTCACAATTACCATAAGTGTTAAATCTTCGTTATTGTACAAAATTGAGCCAAGCCGCAGAGCTTTCATTCCTTTGGGACTAGTTTTATTTAATAATAATAACTAATTATTAATCTCAAACGACACAGTGAAGAATGAAACGTCATTCGAGTATAAAAAATAAATTTAAATTGTGAATAATGAACATTATACGCGTGGAATTTCTTTGAGTGAGATATTCGTTTTCCTAGCTCAATCGGTGTGAATGAATTCTGTTCCGACCTCGGTGCTCTCGAATAGATGCCCACGTCGCGCTGGAGGAAATAATATTTATAATAGTCGTAAGTTAGATACGAAATGTAGTTGTAAAAATGTAGGAAATTTTCTTTATAAATGACGTAGCTAGAATAATGTGAGGCGTACGCGCGTTCAAATATGGCCTTTTTATCAGTTTTGTATTTGAGCCGGTGGAAAATGAAGGCTCGACAACGGTTCGATATATCATTCAGAGTTTTCTTTACGGACGTCCGCCTCGAGACGCGTGAGGTTTTCAAAATAAAAATTATAGCAAATAAGTTATATGATAATATATTCTACCTATTATATTACGGCGCCTGATTCGTTTTGAATGATTTTTACTGTAAAAAAATGACAAGTGACGTTATAGTCTCTACATTTCTTGATACTTTTCCTAAGTGATATTTAAATATTAGTGAATTTTTAGTCGAATAGGTTTTTTTTGTAAATTAGCTCCGTTGATAAATCTTTTGTAATTAAAATGTGTTCTGTTATTTCGCTTAGACTGTATTTCGACCGTATATAATAATATATATATAATATTTTACTTTCGTTGTTAGTGTCCTTTTGATGATGCAAACTGGTCAGTTCATTAAAGAAATAATTCCACTGAATGTCAATATTTTAGACCGCGACAATTAATGAAGGATTGCAATCTATTTCTGATAGTAAAATAATAAAATGGATAGTAATAATATTTCATAAAAATAATAAATTGGGAATCAACTGAGCGATCAGCATTGGTAATATAGTATGTTTCAATCCCAGTGGAACAGATTGCAGAAAGAATTCCATAATGCATATTTTAGTTATTAATCCTTTCTTTTTTTGAAATGAATAATAATAAAAAAAACGTAAAATAAACAAATTCTAAAAAATGATAACCGTAATCTAACTTAACCTCTCGGACTGATCAGCGTGATTAATGAATTACATGTTCCTTTGAATTCATCTCATCAATATGTTTTCACCGTGTTACATTGAATTTGTATCATATATTATTATATCGAAAGCTGTGTCAAATTTTGGGTGTTCCTAAATATAATTCTAATGGTTCTTATATTACACAATATTTTTTAAATTCATTGCGAGTTTGCCACATATGGTACACATAATTTACAATTACTTCAAATTATTTGTTTGATGAAGTTGTGTTTTCTTTCACCTTTTTGGAATACATCATGATTATTAATTTAGAAATCAATGTTTTATATTAAATTAACGATTTGAGCAATGTAATGTAATTTTGTTTGTGCAAACCGATGGTTATAATTGAAAGAGGAAACGGCTGGAATATGGCAAAGCTATCGAATCTGTGCATGTTTTTATTGTGATCATTATTTGAACAAGTTGCTTTCGTACATATATGTTGGGCCAGTGCAGAATGTGTCAATGACAGAGGCCAGCTTAAAGACCGCCACTTTTGGTATGTGCTGTTACTCTTGACCGTATCCCTGCTATCGGTTTAAAATAAATTAGGAAGGTGTCATCGGCGGGCTCTCAAGAGCATTTATTGTCATCCGCCGGGTGAAAGGCGGCGGCTGATAAAGTCCTCAGGGGTATTATTTTTTGGAGCTGACAAACCTTTTCACCTTGCGTTCATTATTTTAACTATATCATGTTCTCTCTTGTCAACTTGGTGCTCATCCACACATATAATATAATATGTTTATGTATCGGTATGGAGAAACCAAAACCGGACAAATTTTCTTTACACGACTTAATAAAAGCGCAACTGAAATTAATACCAGATCTCTACCGCTCTCGACCAGACGGACCCGATTTGTTTTGTAAGACTATTTTTGCATTCTGTCAATGGACAGACAACATGTGTGATTCCTCATAATGTAATGTTGATGTGTGTGTGTGAATCCGAGGTGAGATTGCATGCGTGCGAATGGAGAATAAAATAATTATCGTCACAACGTATGGAGTTTTGAATCTTTTGGTTGCAGCCGTGTCAATGACGTATGCAATGCAAACAAATGTGTAAGGACGGTCGCTGTTTTGTTTATTTTCACTCTTTATCTCTGTATTAAATGTTTGGGTCGTTCGCCCTGCCCCGATTTGTGAATCAAACGATAGGGCGACGGAAGCTTGCAGCTAAGACTTGGGCGTTTTGAGGTCTGCGGGTCGGTCCCAGCCGTGCGGGTCAGTCCCAGCCGTGCGAGTCGTCAGGTTTTTGAGTGAGACATGTATAGTTTGAAGCTATGGACGCGTATCAAGGCAGAAAAGGTTTATTACTGCTTCATATCTGCCCGAAGACAGTGAATATATTCACAACGTTTTTCCTGTTTTTTTTTATTAATTTAAAATTTATTTATTAATGTGTATCTATCGAAAGCTGGCCTTCCTCCTTCACACATTGTTTGCACTCAGGTCTAGTGGTGAAATGAAATGTATGTAGAGTATCAACATGGAAAATGTATTTATAAGCGGAGAGTGTTTGTCGCCCTCACAATTTGTATGAAGTGATATTTCGCACATTTTATAATTTGAATTGTCAAAGGTAAATCGACTAAATAATGTAAAAGGATGTTGTGTAGGCTTAAGATTCATGCAAACAGTCCACTGCCGGTCTTGTTGATGGTTTTATCTTTATCCAATTTAGAGGGTAGTTTTGATTGCTTCTCATCCTTGAAAAAACACAGATATCTTGGTACAATGTAATATATTTAGATATTTTGGTACTTACACTGGAACCTTTATGTGGAACATATTTAAGCTGTGAATAAATCGAAAGTATTACAATATTTACTAAAATTATATCAATTGCTGAATTTGATATATATCATTCTCAGTCTCACATTCTCACTTTTTGGTATAATCGCGTAAAGTACTGAATGATGTACATTTGAAAACGATCATGAATATTGTGAATTACAAATAGTGTGTGGAAGACCTATGCACAATGAGGTATTAAATTCAAAATTATTTTAATGTCCAGTTACATAAAGCAGTCTGTTTGACTGTATGGCATATTCCATCTTCTGAAAGTCATGTAATATGTATTAATAAATTATTTTGCACCTTGAATCTGTTGAACTTCCCTAAAATTATTTCAAATGAAAAATTGTTTGCGTTGTATTTTGTTCTGTCAGTACATTTTTTTTTTTTTCAATCTACATTTATATTATCCACTAGTATTTCAATGAATAAATTTCTTTGCATTTTGGATGGCGAAATCTTAATTTTAAAAAATGACATTGAATGCAAAATTTCATTTAAGAATAAACATAATTTGTAGCATGACGTTCCATAAGAATATGCATCATCCTACATGGCGGCAATTTTTATTAATAGAAATTCACTATGTTTTGTGCGTTAGTCACATATTGATTTCAGTATTAAGTAAGACATGTACTATTTATTTTAAGTTGCAGTATGTTCAAGAATTTGAAAAAAATAATTGCAAGCTGTGATTTTAATCAAACAAAAATATGTATGTATTACATTATTTCCTGTTTGCAAAATATATCTCGAATATTTTTTGTGGAATACATTTCATCAGGCAGCTTTGCATTATTAATGATAAGATACTTCAGCAATATAAAAATAATAATAAAACAAATTGATTTTAAGTGTTTTCCAAATAATCATCAGAATGCAAAAGCTTGGACCACTGCAGCTCAATAAATAATTTATCATATTATAAGTTCAATCAATCTTTACAATTTATAATAATTTGCATGTTGTAGTCAGAATGTTCGTTTTCAAATTATATGCAAATATTTATCAATTTAAATTTGTTTCATGGCTTTGTCAAACCATGCCTTGAATGTAGCGAATAAAACCAGCTAGTCTAGAAGTCACTGACACTTTCATATTTTATGATATATACCTAATTTTCTGCCAAGTATGTACATATAATATATAAAAAAATATTTTATCATATTTTCATGATTTTTTCTGCATTATGCATACTGTAAATTGATTCACCATAAGAAGTTGAAAAAATAGTATGAATTTGTGGATATTTTCATACACAATAAATGAAATAGAAAAGTATTCTGATGTGGCAAATAATCTTCAGTCTTTTTATTCCTATTTTTAGCCTATTCACGTTTTTTCACAACATTTTGGTTTATAGATGACATATTATAGATAATTTTGAAATTTTAATTTTCATCGATATTACTTATTCTCTTCTTCTGATCTTCATTTGATTCCTTGATGATTTTTTTTGTTTTGTTAGTCATAGAAATTATCTTTAAGAGTAACAGCTCTTATCTTGCTATTATTTTTAATTTATGTGAAAATTGTTACAGTTCACTCACTCAGTTTAAAATTTGAAATATTCAACATATATGGTAACACTGTGAACAATGTCTCATAGCAATAAAATGTTAATTAGTAGATGAACTAGAACTGAAAAGAGATTGGGTTTAGGTGAGGAATTTGTATGAGAATAATGAAAAATGAGTGCATTAATAATTTAATAACAATGTTGCCAAAAGTAAATATTTCTCATGTAAATGCAAAAATCTGTGATTATACTCATTATTGTCCTTATCCATAATTCAATACTTCTTTTTCTGAATGCATTTCATACATTATGCACTGAAAATGATTTTAATGTGATCTGTTTTCAATTATTTTTTTACATACTGGTAATAAAGATCAAAGAGCATTTCCCTTATTAATCATAATTATTTTTGTATGGATACAAACTTTATTTATCTCTTATGGTTGGTGTTAAGTGGTAAATGATGGATTATGATATTATTTAAGTGAATTGGCCATATTAGGTTAAAATTTCATGTCCATCTTTCTTTAATAATTAACAGGTGGATAATGAACGCAAATCGAATATCGTGGCACATTTTGCCCTAGGTTTCTTTTATCTCTGTTATATTCTAAATAAAATCTTTTTTCCACTTTTGTTCATGTGTATCTTTGCTGTGCTAAAGAAAATTTTCCTGTGGAAGGCAGGTGTATAATATAACAAATTGACTGGACAAAGGTCCTAGAATGCATTTGCATCATGTAGTTGATTTTTATTTATCATTCTCCATTGTTTATATCCAAATATCTTCAAAATACACAATCGAAATATTTATATTTTGTCTAAAATTCAAATAATATAATATATATATATTGTAAATCAGTATCAAAGTGAACTAAATAAATGTTTTTGGTATTCTTTGAATTGCTGTCACCATGCCATACCTTTTACACAAAAATATATGATTAGCTACATTTATTTTGTTAATCTCATCGTGATGATAATATTCACTAAATTCTAATCTGTTGAACGTTATCAAATCAACAAAAATCATTACCTGCATTCATACTTTATATGAACTATCGCAGATGTTTGTCAATGAAAGATGAGCTTTTTTCATATGCTGACAAAATGTCATACATTATAAGGCTGAAATCTAATGATAAATGGAATATTTTTGCGTATATAATGTATATATATACACACATTTTTACTATATATTGCTTCTTAATTTGCAAAAAGGCAAAATACTTGTTTTAAATCACCTCAAGACAATTTCTCTGCTACATTATTAGTGTATAAAATTGGTTTAATTTTGTAATTGCGATATACAATTTGTAAATTATGAATAATTAATAGTTATTTGAATGAATAATTAATAGTGAAAAATGATGTGAGAATGGACTGCATGAAAATAATTTTTATTGTGAGAACTAAAGGGAAAAGAAAATGACAAGCCTGAATTTGTAATTTTGCTTATTTCAAGATGAAAGTAAAAACTATGTTTTTAAATGTACATAATTATGAAATATAAAAGTATGTAAGTGTAGCCTACATATTCTGAAATATCTGTGTTTTATTCCAACCAAATTTGATAGTTGATATTTTCTTCAAATATGATTACAGCAGTTGAAGAGAAATTTGTGATATTCCTCAAATTCAATAATATGGTGTGCTTGACCATTCATGATTAGATTATTTAAGTATTCAGAATTTTTATGACATTAATTAATGGGGTATCAAAGAAATCAACTGATCAAAATGTTACAATTATACCAAAAACTCCCAATTGTACTCTATGTAATGATGCAGTTGTTTCCTCCAATTTTTTTTGGTTGAATCGTTCAAATATCACAAACTTAACTGTAATATTAACATTGTTAAAACACACAAATTATAAATCGGTAGAGATCTGGTATGCACAATTTTGCAATAAACGGTGCAAAAATAATAATCATAGTGCCCATTATCATAATAGAATTTATCATTATTTTAATATGAATTTTACTTTATATCAAAATATGAACGTAGGGTGAGTTTGGTGTTCAGTGCGGAATCAACTGTAAGGTTTATCAGGTAAGTGAATATTTTCATATTCTGTATATTGCCGATTATAATAAGAACAGTTAAAATAAGTAACTAAGTAGGTACCCTAAAATGATAAAAGAGTATCCAAGGAATTCTCGATAAGGTATCTGTCGGAACCCTTTTGTATTTTATTTCAACTGTGCCGCATTCATCACAGCCCCTTCATTCCACGAAAGTAACGCATTGAATGGAAGAAATTAACGTTTATCAGGTTCTTTGTATTCCCATAATTCTTTTGATGTTTTGTTTTTGACCATTATTTCTGTTGTTGGGCAACAAAAAGAAAATTAATGTATGTACACTTTCCTCCTTTCACGTTGTTATTGTGTGAATTTTGATTGTGCAAACATATGCAATTATAGCTAATTATCTCAACAAGGTTATTGTTTTAACAGGTTTACTCTATGAGCACAACCAATACGAGACTTAATTATCATTGATCCATTGTTTAAGAAACTATAGTTCAAATATTAGAATGATCAAATTAGCATAAAATTTGTATGGAAACATATACTATTACTTATTTCTGACACCAAATGATCCAGATTGATTGTCCTATCAAAGCGAAATATTTCTGATAAAAAAAGTTCACTGATTTTTGAACATGGCGATATGATAAAAAAAATGTGGATGACCGGATCTAATCTAGGCAGAGGATGAAATGAAAACGATATAAAAAATAGTATCGATGTAGGAACAAAATGAGAGATATATGAGTTTAGTGAAAGAATAGAAATCTTACGATTGTGACCTGTTGGGTTGATGGGGTTATGGGCATATACGTATTAGAGATTCTGTAATTTTTGGATAACGGTAATTTAACTACAAATTCATAAAAATAAAATATGTTCATAAAATTCTATGTTAGCTAGGTTGTATTTGTTTCTTTGTTTACTACTTTTTTAAACTTATTTATTATTTGTTTAGGTTCAGGGAAACCGGCGAAGAAAAAACTAAAAAAAAATTTGATACTTCCCATAATCAATGTAAGTATTTTATTGTTTTACTATTTATTTTATATTTAGCAATTTTGAATACTCTTCCAGCCTTCAAAGGAAATTTTGTATTTCCATTTTGCTTTTTTAAATTTGTTTTAAATGTTTCATTTGAAATGGGTGATAATAATTTTTAATTTTTGAAGTATTTCTTTTCAATTCTTTACACTGATATTCCTGTGTCAACTTTCAGAAATTACCCGCAATCCAGGTAACAGATAAAGGACCTCCGACAGCTCCTGCTGGGCAAACGGCATCCAAAGTTCCCACGCCGACTAGAAAACAGACGCCACCTGCACCTCCAGCTCCTGTTGTACCTGTGACGGTGGCTAATACATCCCAAACCCAACCGCAGGTTCCTCCTCAAGTGACTCCGCAGCCTATTATCACTGCTGTGCCAACTTCGTCACTTTTGGCTGTTCCGCCTGCTCTTCCGTCGCCGACAACATCTTTACCTCCTACCATTTCTACAATTGTAAATCCTCCTACTTCAACTCAGTCTCAAGCATCTGTATTTCCTCAAGAAACCGTGAAACCCGCTACTGGAGCCATGCTTCCGACCATTCCACAAACAACAGCAGCCACGGTTGTCCCTAATATTGCTCCAGCTGTCACTGCATCGGCGAATCAACCTATCCTCGGAAATGTTCTTCACCAGAATCCCAATTCAGGCGTTGGTCAAAGGAACAATCATGGTGGTCCGCCTCAGCAGAATGGTTTAAGGAAAATTAGTGAACCTCAGATCTCAAACCGGCAGCAATCGTACATAGACCCATTGGAGCAATCTTTGGCTGGCTTGGAGCGAAGTCTGTCTAAGTTGGACTCACCGGTGTCTCTTGCACAACACCAAGACCCCTCACAAGGTTCATTTGGGTTTGGCTCTGATCTCTCGTCCGATCTCAAACCTGAGCTAGACATGCAGCACAATGCTCTCATTGCTCAGTTGCATGATTGGGCTCCAGATGTGCCAGGATTTTTGCCTGTGTTCAATCAGGAAAAGCTGGAGGGCTATTTGCCCCAGAATGGATACGTCAAATCGGAGGGTCTCCACGATTCAGTATCAATGAACAGCAGTCTATCGTCAATGGCAGTAACGGGAGCGGCAATGCCCTCTGTCGTATCCATCTTTGATCCCCTGCCTGTTACCCCTCACCCGCCTCCTCACCCTTCAACCAATCGTCCCCTTCCACTTATGATGCCCGGAGTCGGCGCACCACCTTCTACTAGAGAAGACAAACCATTGTTAACACCAAAACCCATAGAAGACTTGATGGGGATTCCCAATACGAATAATTCCTCCATGGATCGATCAATGAAATATGAAATGGAAAAGAAGCCCATGCAGCAGCAACAAATGGAAGAATCAAAGAACCCTGGAAGTAACTTCTTCCAGGCCTTCAAGCCCAAGCAGGAACAGAATTTAAAGAATGCCACCTCGTGGTCCCTTTTGGCCCAAGGAGGAAGTCCTCAAGGTGGCAATGTCGCTGCAACCGCTCAGGCTAAGCCCAAGCCTGTCATGGATAGTTTTCAAGTGAGTACTTTTACCTGCTTCAATATTAGTCAATCTATTGTAGTGAATATTTTGTATGAGATTGAACATAACAGGGAAAATAAATATGTTGAATGCTCTTCTTGCAGTAATAGCTATATTTGCCTACCAATCAAAATTACATTGGATTATGAAGTAATTGTACTTTATTATTCAAGATTCTTTACATTGTTATTATGTAAATTTTTTTTTAGGCTTTTAAGAAACAAGCCCGTGAAAAAATGGATAGGCAGCGTGCCTTCGCTGAGATGCGAAAGAAGGAGCAAGCAGACAAAGACAGACAGAGACAGGAGAGCGAGAGAAGAAGAGATCCTGCCGAAGATGATGTCGATAAGACCCGGTATAGTGTTTTGTTTGTCTTTTTTAATGTGTATACTTTGTGATCTGATATCACCTAAGTTGGATCTATTTCACTGATTGATATTTCGTTTTACAGAAAACTTTCTTTGTCAAGCGGGACAAACTCATCGGACTCGACTCTTCCGGCTGAACGAGGAGCATATGATGGTTCTTCAAGTGGTATCCCTCCCACTCTCACTCCTGGAACAATGGTCTCTGGTCTGCCGGCCAGAGTTCAAGTATCCTTGTCAGCCCCTTCACCCCCTGCGCGAACCCTTGTCCCTCCTCCGACAGTCCTCCCACCCCCTCAGCACCAACATCCGCTCCAGCAGAGAGAAAGGGACCGGGAGAGGGAGCGGGACAGAGAGAGAGAAAGAGAGAGAGAGGCGGTCAACAGTGTCGGTCCTCCTTCCGTGCTGGTGTCCGCCCCCCCGCTCTCTTCCCCGGTGCCTCCTCCTGCACAACCCCCCCTTATCAATTCACACTCCCATCCGCACCCGCACTCACATCAGCCTGATAAGGCTGCAGCAGAGAGAGAAAGGCAAAGGCAGAGAGAGCAGGAACGGAGGAGACGGGAAGCGGTGAGTTTTCACTTTATCATATTCACATTCCATGATTGATTGTAATGGCATAATTTTCTCTCACTTTTTTCTTCATTTATGTATTTCCAGTTGCAGTCATCTGTTGAAATTTCTATTTCTACATTGTTGATTGATAAAATTACTTACTCAATAAAACTGTGCTATTAACATGTAACTTGATGATTGGGTTAGGAATTATATTTTTGATGGATTGATTTTCTAGATTGACTTTATTTTATATCTGTCACTAAATTATTTAGTTCTTTTACAATTTATAATTTAAAGATAAGTAATAAATTAATATTTTTCTGAAATTTAGATTAGTAATATTTATTTATTCTCTCACTTCTACAGATGGCAGGGCAGATCGATATGAACATGCAGAGTGACTTAATGGCTGCTTTTGAAGAGTCCTTGTAAATATTCTTCTGATGAACCGATGCAAAAAAAAATCGAATTGTTCCCCATGCAGGCGTTGCCCTCGCGTTCCCTCCGTCGCGAATGAACGCTAAGGCTGTGCCGCGTTTTTGTAAAAAGTTACTCTAATATAATATAATATGAGTGGTATATATAAATTTTATTTAATGTGTAAGATGAGATTTTTGTGTACAAAACCGTTTGTTTCTTTTTTATATGTGCGAACAATCCGACTGTGACATTCTCTCGGGGGCATTTTAATTTTGCGGAGAACACTCGTGTGAAGACTTGAAAATTCTATCAGCAGGCAGGCGGTGCCACTGTAGCTGATGAACTGATAAATAGTGTTGTACTATTTTATTACCAATGCTGTTGTCGTGATATTGGAAGATATAAACGCTAATGAAATATGGTGAATTGACAGGTTATATTTATATATTATACATACTGAACTGAATATTATTAACTTATATAAATGTGAGTGGGATCGTTGTTACCGTTTTATGTTATTTGATGAAA
>JAGVSQ010000897.1:22721-33369 GCA_022683975.1 Rhyacophila evoluta
CTATTTATGATTTTTTAAAACGGATTCGAACTGTCAAAATAATGAAAGCATTTTTGAATTTTGTAAAAGAAATAATTTCTGAATTGGAAATATCTTTGCAACTGTTTATTTTTTAAATGTGTATTTTGTGAAAAAAACTTAAGTCATGACTTAAAAAAATTATCAACCACACAATTTTTGACCTCATCAAAATCAAGACGCTCGATTTAGAATGTGAGTTTACGAATGAATGTTTTTGTAAATGCATAACAAAATTGAAACTATGGAGACTAGACATCAATCATCTGCGATTTTTTTGAACATACCCTCTTGACTGCTAGCCATTTCTCCAAAAGCATGTAAATATAACGCGCATTGACTCCCCCTTTTTTGACATATCATTCCTTTTGATGAGCAATTGCCATTGATTTTGATAAAACATAACCTAGACTAAATAGATTTCTTTAACAACTCCAGTCATATAAAATCCTCTGCAATAATTCATTACATTTTTGGAGTATATTTGCTTTTAGAGTCCTGTTGCATACTGTTAGATTTTGGAGTCCAATACAATTGCGCAATCGAAACTATTTAAATTATCAGTTTGGAACCAGGACACGTACGTTGTGCCTAAAGGAAAGCACAATTTACAAAGTTTTTAGTTCTCATCAATTTCCATAAACCAACTGTATTAAATAGTATCAATGACTATTTTTTTAAATTGTTATTAAATCCTATGAATGTCTATTTGCCATTCAAATAATGCTGAAAAATAATTTTGGTTGTAAAACACATTCAGTTCTGCTAAAAAATAAATTGAAATAACGCTGTGAAACTTATTTTTCACCGTAGTAGAGGTTCGTTTTATTGTTGACTATAATTTTCAAGAGTGGGATAGACTGACAGAATAGCTAATACTTGACAATGTATACTTACTGAATATCTTACTATACCGTTATGTATGCACTGCCTGATTGTTCATTGCTTAATTTATTTATACCGGTTGCTTTGTGATGGTATTCAGCAGTGCCATGCGGTATAATGTAGGCATAGTTATCATGTTTTTCATTGGCAAATCAATGAATATTTCTAAATCTAAAATTTTAATTACTACACGAATTGAAATAAACTTGTGAAAAAAATTTAAAAAAATTAGAGTCTTGAATCGGAAAATTCAAGTTAAATAATACTACAGCTAATATGAATAAAATCCATTTGAAGCATTTGATAATAATATCACAAATAAATTTCATCTATTTAGTTATTGGCACCTTAACACGTATCAGCCTAGTCACTATAAACTTAAATGCGAGGGTACATCATCATACGCATTACAACATATATAGATCACTGTTCTATTACTGTGAAAGTGGTGGAATGGTTATTTTTTTGATATTTCAAAACGGTATGCAAATGACACCATTCAGAGTTGCAAAAATGGAAAATTCAGTGCGCTTTCCTTGCTTCTGTACAACAGACGTATTAATGAAACATTTTATTATTGTGGCACCGTTGATTGCAATTTTTCTATTTCTGAAAATCCACCTAGGCTTATTTTATCTTAGCCTACTATTTTACTTGTATTCTTATAAATTATTTTTCTTCATTTAAAGCAATTATGTGAATCTATGTCAGGTCAGCATTCCGAAAGCAATATGAAACAGCAAAGATAATTCCAATTTAGGTGTAAAACTGGGATTTTTTTATCAATATTAAGGAGGGAGGAGTGCAATGATTTGTGATGATTTGGCATGCAATTGAGCAATAAATATTTTTTTTACAAAGCCATACATTGTCTATTATTTATTTTTCATTGAACTTTTTCAGCCATTTTAAATGATTTACATTTTTTCCAAACAAAAATCATTGTACATTGGCAATATAAGAAAGCTAATCATCCAAACAATGAACAAGACTAATAATGCTATGATACATTTTAATTATATATTACAAGTAACTAATTAAAAATTATCTAGCATTCTTTATGTCACATACCTACCTATTCATTTATCAAAATATTGAAAAATCATACTTCCAATGTCCCCTTTGGTCAAGAAACCCCTTCTACCACTAAATATACATACTCAATTCAAAGAGTTATTCATTGCTTCATTGAGAGTCGATTAATAAAATACATCTATCCTTGTATCCTCAATTAAACGTCATGAATTGGATGGATCCTATTCACATTTTTATTTATAAGAGATAATTTATACTTTACTTTGTTGATATGAAGTTTTGGATCTATTCTGCAACACACTAATTGATAACACGATATTTTCTAATCCGAATTTCAATATTATCTGATTAAAGCTCTCCTATCGGCACTAAATTATTCAACTTCTAGAATCGGATAGATTTCTCTGGCAACAAATTTTATTTTGCCTAAGATTATTTGTATGCTTTTGCTTTCTTATTGCTTAAATAGATAATCATATTGAAATTCTTCACAACAAAATATTGTACTATATTGTTATGTAATACTTTCTACAGATTTGGGGAGTTATAATTGCAAAGAAAGTTGCTCATATTTATGAATGAAAAATTGAAGTGATGTATAATTTAAACAATTCTGAATGTGACACATATTTTTTATTTAATATTCATCATTTGCAGTTGTTGAGGTGTTGCAGAAATATAGAAAGTAGATTGATTTTGTGAATAGTTATTTACTAAGCATCCATTTATCTATTCTAAACATCTATTTATTATAACACCTTTTGGATTAGGTGGAAAATTTTTTGTTATCAGGTTAAATTTTTTTCTCAAATTAATCTAATCCATTTCAAAATTGCATGTATCCTCAAATTTCTTTTTTTTCATATTGCCTTTTAGTAGGATACAAATGGTCTGGTTGTAAACATTGAAGAAACATCAGCTGTGCATATTTAATATTTCTATAAAATGTCTTGATTACAATTAAGAAAATGTGAGTTTTAATTTTGCAATTATTTAGATGAAAAAAATCAGTAGAAACAATTAATCTTCGTCTTTTAAAAATCCCATAAAATGCTGCATATTTCTGATTCTGTATTAGGCTGGAGCTACGATAGTAGATCGTGGGCAGCAGAGATGGAAAATTTCTATAAATAGGTGAGTGAGAAAGTGAGCAAGTTCGGCAGCGCATTGTCGTCACATCAACTTGCTACTTGCTCGCTCACCTACTTAAAGCTATTTTGGATCTCTGCTTTACTCAGAACAACATGGAAAATCTCTAATGTGTATAAATCACTTATTTGGCAGTGAAAATTAATCACCATTAACGGAAATGTGCAACTTGATTTTTCAAATATGAATAGGAGACTATTTATACTGACACAGCAATAGATCCGCCTGTACCAAGAGAGTCTATATGCTGTTCTTGAGGGGTGTTATGATAAGTTTATTTACCAATAGTTAAAAAAAAAACCGTTATAATAAAAAAAATACACCGTATGTCAGACCAGAACTGTAATGTTACCTTTAGAAATAAATTCAAACATCAATTCTTCAAATGCTTAGAATCTTGTATCATTTGCAAAAATGCAGATCATCAAGTGATAAAGTGTTGGATAATATATTTTTTACCACTTTGGTATATCTTGAATACTTGTACTTTATTGTTTCGTATCATCTTACACATGGAATTTGAAAGATCGAAATGGTGCTTTTTTGGACATAGTCAGTAATATTTTACAATGGTTTTGTTATCACTTTTTTTGTATACTATTTCTAAAAAATATATAGTAAAGATATCACAAGGAGTTATCATTTCGATCTGTTTAACTTAATATTGTTTTTCATATTGTGTAGTCATATATGTCACACAATCTCATATATATATTATTTTTTCATTTACTTTCCCCTCAATAAATTAATTCTCTTTTTGGCTGATTCAGCTTTCTTAAGAATCAAATCAAATCACTTGTACAGCAAATTGCTGTCTGATTTTGGCATCCAAATTTGAAAACAAAATTAAATTTTTATCTGCCATCCTATGAATATATGATTGTCAAAAGTCATTTAATTGATGTGCCTATCATTTCATTGGTAGATAGGCATATCAATTAAATGACTAGGCAATGCCTATATCTATTATACTAGAGCCTGTAAAATTTATTTTTACTCACATACTATTGAAATATATCACCTCATATTACTTGTACTATGTAATGTTTTTAGATAGCCGACTGCTGTTTGTAGAACCTTATAATATCTTCTATTATGATTTTAGTTAGATATTATGTTTCTGTGAATTCATTTTCATTTATTAATTTTTCATTATTTAGTTTAGTTTATTCAAAAGCATTCATAAAAATATATACCAAAAAAATGAAAGTTGTCCTAAGTTATGTGAGAAATATAATAAGGATGGCACCATTGTAAGAAGTAAATTTACTATTTTATTTTTGTACTGCAGCCATAGTGAAGTAGGATGTTAGTTGTAATTGTTTTATTGAAATACTTAGACCATTCTCGATACAAAAAAGTTTTTGAGAACCACAAGTAAATTTATTGTTTTATTTCCACAATTTTTTACGGTGACTAAACATTTATAAAACAAAAATTTTTTTTTGGTTAGATTGGCATCTATTCGTTAAAACGCCACAATTTATTGTTGTATATATAATATTAAAGTTTAAGGTTAAATGTGATTTTGATTTTATCATTGAAATCATGAGAAGCAACGTTATTGATTTTTTTTATGTTACTTTCAATCAATTTTTGTTCTAGTTTTACTAAATATATATTATTATTATTGTCCATGTTAACCAAACGTAAGAACAAATTCATGACCAGTATTTTAGCTAAATATTGTTTAAATTACAGATAATTAAAACTGAAAAGCTTGTTTATCTTTTTTAATTGCCGATTTTTCAGTTCAAGTAACATAATATCTTCAAACTCATTTCTTTGATTTCTATGGCAGGATTTAATTCAAAAATCCATTTATGGATTTGATTTATTTTTATTTTCAAAAATTTTGAACCTTTATTTAGCAATTTATTGAAGTGCAATACTGGTTTTGAAACAATTCAAATGGAGAAATATTTCAATTGTACGGAACACTCAATTAATGATATAATAATGTAAAAATATGGCGATTAAAAGTTAACAACATGCAGAAACTATATTTCATGAGAGTTTGATCATTTAGAAGTTTGTTTGCGTGTTGCTACGTTAGAATATTGCATTGAAAATAATAAAAAAGTATGCTTTCCAATATTTCCTTTCATTCAATTCAACTCGCAAGTCATTTCAATCAATTCAACATTTTCAATTCCTTGATTCTTTGAAATAAATGAAAAATATATGATTAAAATGTCATCTTATAATTTGAACTACAATGTTTTGATAAAAGTATCCTAAAATCCCATTTACTAGGTTTAATTTATAACTGTCTTGTAAAATAATCCCGTGATGGCAAATACATATAAAATAGACACTTTGACTGCATGAAGTCAAATCGATTTAACAGCACATTTCGATGTTTTTGGGAATTAAAGAAAAATACCTCTGCGTAGATTTATTTTTCTTTGGTTTATTCTCTTTACAACTGAAATAATTTGTCAGATAGAATTTTATCAAACTTTACTAAAATCAAGTATTATGGAATTGAAAAAAAGCTCTTTCAAAAGATGGTTTATCGCTTGGCTGAATGCTTCAGTCATTTTTCAGCAAGTTGATCCAAATCTTAATTGCCATTTGAAGTTCATTACATACAATTAAAATCTATTTAATCACGGTTAATTTGTTGGCTCTGTTATGGTCGTTTTGTTACAGGGGAACTTCCTTGTCTATTGAATAATTATTAAACAATTCTATTAAAAAGAATTTTATCAAAGACAAGCAGAAGCCTCCCGAACCACATTGATGAATTAATTAAAGTAGTGTGAAGATATATAATATATTCTAAAATTATGAGCGAAATGTTTCGAAAATAGTTTAAAAATGTATATTTAAATTGTGAGTGCTGTGTTTTTATGTATTTTTTGAGGACGACACTTGTATATTGTAAAAATTATATTTAAGCTGAGAATAAAGGAAATATTCATTCATAATAAATAGGTCAAAATTAACAAATTTTAATATAGGTGAGGACTAATGGTTTGTGTTTTTTTTTGCGGTAACACAAACATAAATATTTATTGTAGTAAAAAGATAAGGACTATCAGCAAACTGTTGTAGAACAACTAAATTGAATTTTAATTTATTTAACACTTCCTTCTGGTTACAGAAACCATAATATAATATTATCTCGTTTGGATGTCGGCATAAATATGCAGATTCTTTTTTACAAATGAAATCTTTTTTGTAAAGTGTAAAGAACTGAAAGCAAAACATTGTTATTATTCATTTAACTTCTTTGTGTTGTCAGAAGTGTTTCCGTTGTAAAAATATTTTTTTTATATGAAAAATAAATTTATTTATTTTAACCACCTTGTTTCAATTGTTTGGCCATCCTTTATTTCCTGAGAATATTTAGCGCTTGGCAGTGATTGATCAATCCATTTATCTTTACAGCGTCTGTATTCATTGCATAATTTCTCTTTTATTGAGATCGGCTTTGCGACGTCTACATATTGAATTTGAAGTAATTATCAAAAATTGGTTTCGCAGATTTCACTTGGTATAAATAAATCAGGGTTCACGAAACTTAATCACAACATGAATATTCCAATATTGCCTCTGGGAATTTATTCAATTGCCTTGCAGTGTTGCTCTATAGTACAATAAAATTCTTGTAGTAAGTTCATATTTTTGCTGATATATAGACAGCGTTAAATATATGCCATATATTTTAAATTCACAATGAGCAAAAATGTTCTCTTAAATACAGTGTTGAGAGGTAATAGCAGTGAAAATTTGATGCAAGTATTTCTAATATATGAGCCATTCTTTATAACTAATATATTAGTCAGTGTAACATTATGGTGCAAATAGACATTTCACATGGAAGACTTACCATAGGCAGACAGTTTTTCACAATTGGATGTAAGCTAATCGTTCAATCCATTGGCTTCGAAAGTTTTAAATTCGTCAGATTTTGACCCACGACCTCCGGTGAGCATGTTAATATAATATTTAAGAAAATATAATATTATAATTGCCATTTCTTAGTATCTAATTTATATGTAAATAGAGTATGGGAGAAAGAACTGGTCCACCTGTTCATTAAAACAGTTGTCTTTTTAGTCATTAATTATTTATTTCATTTAGAATTACATCTATACATCCATTAGGCCTTTGGATTATTATTTGCTTAAAAAGATTTATCATTCCATATAAATATGTATTCCATTTTCATTCAGACACAATTAAAAGAATGAGTTAAGTATAAAATATAAAGAACAGACATTTCAACTAAATTAACTAAGCAATTTTAATTATCTAGGTAAGTATTTAAGGTTAAACAGTTAGATAGATATACATACCATATAATAAAGTTCATATTATTTTTCATGTGTATTTGGATTTGGCGCGTGAGCCTAAAAGTCTCAGAGATCGAGTTATCATCGAAAAAAGGCATCAAAGAAACGTTTTGTGGAGCTATTATTTCTTGGAGCTGAAATGCCAATAATTTATATATTTTTTTCATATAATTGAATATTTTACCGTATTAAATGTATCGTGGATTAAGTTGGACTCCGAGAGATGAAATATATTATGTTAACAAGAGAAGTTTGGATTAATATCACAAAATCCCATGAATAATTTAGTAGAGAGTTAAATTTGTGACAAGAGAATCCATTTTATGATGCTGATATTTTAATTTCACATATGCGAAGCATTTCAGTAATGTATCCTGATACTAGATTGGAATAATAGAAACTCATGAACTAATTAAATTATTGGTCATTCAAACGATAAAATATATTACTCTTTTTTTACTCATATTCATAACCAAGAAGAGCAACATTAAGCAGATTATATTTTCAATTCTTTTCATTAATTTCATTAAATCTATATTTTAGAATACTGAAATTTAAAAGCATTCTTCCACATTGCAAAATTCTTACAGTTCTAATAAAAGTTTCTGGCTATTTTAGTATTCATGTATTTAGATAAAGAAAGTAGATATCTTCCAGGTATATATATATGTATATTGATATTGTGTTTTAGTGTATAATAATTATAATATATACATATATAATATCATATTCTGGCAGGTATTTAAAAAAATTGTAGATCTCCATAGTTCTGTAATATTAAAAGCAATTGATGTTAAAAAAATCAATCTGAAACGTATTTAACATAAGAACAAAATCTGTTTTTTTGAAAAAAGTTATTACAATAGATAAAAAAATCAATAAAGTAAGCAACAGTATACTGTTGATCAGTATATAAAATTTATTAGTGGTTTTACTGATTTGTAGAATTTGACGATGTTCACAAGAACAACAATCCATTATGGATGTGGAAAAATTTATGAACAAA
The DNA here is from genome assembly GCA_022683975.1 of Rhyacophila evoluta. Classification (NCBI taxonomy): domain Eukaryota; kingdom Metazoa; phylum Arthropoda; class Insecta; order Trichoptera; family Rhyacophilidae; genus Rhyacophila; species Rhyacophila evoluta. The sequence goes on from JAGVSQ010000897.1 coordinate 31,119, forward strand.
ATTTTCTGGTGCAATTTACGTAAAAATGAAAAAAGATTTTTTTTTAAATTTTAATGCTTGTTTTAAGAAGATTTTTCTTGTATAATAAATAGTATTTGGATAGTAAAAATATAAAAATTTTACATTTCAGATTAGTTACATAAAAATTCTTGTCGTTTCATAAAATTAACTGAAAGAAATGTCCACATGAATTAAATTACTTTTCGCTGAAATGCTGAATCAAATAGGATTATTAATCTGCATACGAATGTGGTTCAAAATGAGTGTATCTTTAAGAAATGGTCAATTTGATAAAGGATTTATAAAAATACTGTTACATGTATGCATTGCATACAAAAATTGGCAAGTCAAGTTCTAATGTCAGTTTGTAAAACATCCAACACATTTTGGCTTCAAGATGTATAAGACCATAGAAAAATATGTAATATTCAATTAGAAATAATAGTAACTTATTATATTTGAGGTTGAAATGTCATTTAATAACACGATTAAGACATATTCTAAGAAAATTTTCCTCAAGATAGCAAAATACATACTGCATTCAAAATGTTTTACAATTAATTGATACACGATAGATTAAAAGTAACCCATGAATAATTTACAAAGACAATGTAAGTTAATACCCATGCAGGTGGATAAAAACTATAGATGAAGTCAAAAATATATCAGAGAAAAATATTTAGATTTTATGTTAATAAATATAGTAATAATAATTATAATACATTATGTAATTCACTTAAAATAGGATAGTCCGTACGACGATTTCAAATCTTTCATCTTTAACTAAAAGATGCGCTTAACACATTTTTCACAATATTTAAAAGTTTCACAACATTTATAAAACACATACAAGAAAATTTTATTTACCATAATAATTACACAATTATTTAACTAGCGCTTTTTTTACACGATATTACTATCAAATAAAATGATAGCAATACACTACAGTAAAGCATTCTTTTTATAATGATAAATAGCCTAAAATATTAAACATATTTTTTATCATAAGCAAATTGTCTAATAAACTAATGATACATTTATCATAAAGAAGCGATTGCACATTCATAATATGTTGTTTAACTACTTATTCTAAGTTCTAATAAAAACAGTCAATTTTCTAGCTGAACCTTGATGGCTCTTGAATGGTATTATTCCTTTTGATTCGTTGTGCTAATATTACCTAGATGAAATTGTTATAGACTATGTGTACAAAATCTTCAATATACAACAGATTAGTTTCAGTCAGATGAAAAAAATTGTGATAATAAATAAATATAACATATAAGGAAAAATGTCAGCAGATCTATTCACATAAATTGAGTCCAAAACAATTGCCAAATATAATTCTCATGTTCAATAAATAATTAGTATTTCTTCTTTTATTATTCAAATATAAATTATTATCATGGTTTTGAAACTTATTATTTATGTTTCTATCATCAATTGTTCATAACATTTGACTGAAATTAATTAGTTGTTATGTTGAATGTGATTCTAATGTGGTAATTACAATATACATTAATAACTATTAAAATTTATTTTTATTAAATAATTATGTTTTGTATGAGAGCTTTATATTTAACAATAAGAGTAGTTTAGTGGAGAAAGGCATGGGAATACCTAAATGATAAAAATATTTAATTAACATATTCAAAATGATATATTTCTGCACTTCCATGATCCATGACATTTAAGTAAACTTAACTGGTACTTGAGTGGATATACAATATTTAAACACATAAGTTATATTAATGTCAACATTAGCATATTTTTGTTTTGTAGTAGTTCAAAGCTTGCATTTAATTGAATAAGATGAATCACAGCATAATCTGTGATGGTAATACATTCTCCCCGTAATGTTATATAGGAGGGGGATATTTCTAAAGTGAACTTATTCCACGGAGTCAAAATTGAAAAAAAAACATTATGAACAAGTATTTTTTGTATAAAATAACCACATTACATGATTTTAAATGGTTATTTTAGTTTTCAATTTGTTTGAAATTGATTTTTTCTACTAGTTTGCACGGTAAATGGTAGTTTTATACAAAAAATACTTGTTAAAAATTTTCTTCTTTACATTTGCGTTACATTACTAATATTTTTTTTATTTAAGAGATATTGAGTTTTAATAAATCATACAACAGTAAAAATATGATATTATCAACTTCAAATCAACTTAACAGCTTAACGCCTGCAATTTTTTGCTGAATTTTCCACGGTAGCCGGCGAAATTCGCGAGAAAATGTGC